>CAKNXH010057434.1:0-15339 GCA_932178445.1 Andricus quercusramuli
CCCCCCCCCCCCCACCCATCCCCAGTAACAGAAGTTTTGGTGGGACTGACGTTACAGCTTGACTCCACCATATGACAAACCACTGCTTAATTCGGACACGATTTCGACTCGCAAAACAAATCTCGCGCATACAGGTGATAGTTGGGAGTACAATCTAAACATGAATAATACAAACAATAAAGTAGCCTCGGAATGGACTGAAACTCGGACTGACCAAAGGCATGCACACGGTAAACGTAAAGGTCGTGTTTCGGGCGATGAATGGAGACTGGGTGTTTGGAATGCTAGAGGAGTGAATGATCTTAAGATAAGAGAACTACGAGAAACTATGCACGTAAGGAAACTAGATATTCTTTGTGTACCTGAGACAAAGAAAAAGGGTTGCGAATTTAAAAACATAGAAAATGGGGTGTTGAAAGGCGGTTGTGAAATATGGTCAGGAGTAGATAGCGATTCGCATCGTAGTCAAGGGGTCGGTCTAATTATGAATGAAAAAGCAAGTCATCATCTCATAGGGCATAATTTTGTATCACCCAGATTGCTATGGGCTAGAATGAAGGTAGGAATCAGAAGATTATTTATCGTAGCGTGCTACGCACCAGTTGATAGCGATTCGAGGGAAGTTAAGGACGCCTTCTGGGACACTCTAAATGATACAATAAGTATTTGCGATCAAGGTGAAAGAATAATTCTGCTAGGAGATATGAACGGATGGGTCGGTGTCCAACGTCAAGATACAGATACAGAAAGGGTGCTAGGTAATTTTGGAGATCCAACAAGAAAAAATTATAACGGGGAAAAGCTAGTTAGCTTATGCTTAGAAAAGGGCCTATTTATTACAAATACTTGGTTTAGACATAAAATGATCCACATGTACACCTGGCGCAAAGGAAATAGCCACAGCATAATTGACTTTGTTATTGCGGATGAAAGATTAAGAGAACTAGTCAAAGATACAAGAGTCATGAGGGGTTCCGAATGCAATTCTGATCACTACCTTTTAGTCTGCAAAATAAACTTAGGGCGGGGATGGAGAAAAAAGAAAACAAAGAAAACGAAACAAACACGAATAAAAATTGAAAATTTACAGAGACAAGAAGTGCAAACAGAGTTTCAAAAAAGACTAACTGAATGCATAGATAGGGCAACGTGGGAAGCACTTATAAGCAATAAAGATATAGAGGGCGCGTGGACTTTGTTACGGGATATCATTGTCAAAACTACGACCGAATTATGTGGTACGGCGGTGGTAGGAAGAAAGGCTGGCGATGCGTGGTGGAACGATGAAATTGCGGCAGCCCAAAAAGAAAAGAAAGAAGCGCACAATAAAACGCTGAACATGACAGGTCTTAGCGATGAGGAGAGAACTAGACTTAAAAATGATTACAGACACAAAAATAGGAAAGTTAAACGACTAGTCAAAGAAAGTAAAGAGAAAATCAGAACAGGAGAAGAGAACAAAATAAAAAACTGCTTTGAAGGAATTATGAAACTATTATATAAACAGTTGAAGGAAAGTAAAAGTACAGAGTTTGCTAGCATGAGAAACAGTAAAGGCGAAATGCAATATGATATAGACGGGATAGTAGACGCTTTAAAAGACTCTTTTAAAGAACTACTAGGAGGTGAAGATATAGGGCAACAAAACTGCGATATAGAACATAATGCACTAGAAAATCCAATTGAAAAAGTCTGTGTCACTGAGGTCAGAGATATAATTAAGAACTTGAAAAACGGTAAGGCTGCGGGTATAGACAATATTAGCGCTGAAATGCTTAAATACAGTGGCGAGTACATACCTCACAGGTTGTGCGAATTAATAAATTTATGTTTCGAGACAGGAGAAGTCCCAGACGATTGGAGAAGGGCGATTATTGTACCAATATATAAAAGAAAGGGAGATAAAAGCAACTGCAGTAATTACAGAGGCATCAGCCTACTAAGTACCGCAAGTAAGATATACTCAAAAATACTTATTCGTAGGGTAATGGAAATTACAGAAGAGAAGATATGGGAAGTCCAAAGTGGATTCATGCCAGGAAGATCATGTACAGATCAGATATTTAGCCTAAGACAGATCACAGAAAAAAGCTTGAGAGTAGGAAAGAAAGTTTTCTGTGCATTTATTGACCTAGAAAAAGCTTTCGACACGGTAAATAGAAGTAAACTTTGGCAAGTCCTTAAAGAGTATGGAGCGAATGGAGGGCTCCTACAAGTAATAAAAACAATATATACAGGTAGTAAAGCGAGTGTAAGGGTAAATGGGAAACTGAGTGACTGGCTCGATATTATGCAAGGCGTGAAACAAGGATGCGTTATGTCCTCGTGGCTATTTATCATATTCATGGATAAGTGTCTAAGAACTGCCCTCTTCGACGAAACAGGTATAGATCTCGAAACAGTCAAGGTACGTGGGTTGGCTTTCGCAGATGACAAGATTGTTATGGCAGAATCAGTCGAAGACTTGCAAAGAATGTTGAATAAACTTAATACAAGCATGAAGAACATGGACCTCAAAATTAACGTGAATAAAACGAAAGTCATGGTGTTTGAGGGAAAAAGCGAGAAAACAATATGCAACATTGTCCTAAATGATGAGAGATTAGAACAAGTTGACAAGTACGTATATCTAGGTAGTCTATTCACTAGCGACGGAAAAATAGATGGGGAATTAGATAGGCGCATAAATAAGGGTAAGCAGGTTATCGGTAGAGCAGTGTCCATTCTCACAAATAAAAACATATCAAAAAAAGCTAAAATGGCCATACATAACTCTATTTTCATACCGACTGTACTATACGGTAGCGAGACATGGACATGTCAAGAAAAGGACAGGAGTAAAATCAACGCGATCGGCATGAAACCTCTGCGCATAATATGCGGGAAAACACTGATGGACAAAGTACGAAACGAGACAATCCTCAAAGAATGTGGTACAGGAGAGACACTAGTTGACATATGGGAAAGAAATCAGTTAAGATGGTTCGGACATCTTGAAAGAATGGAAGATGAACGACTGACCAAGCAAGTGTATAAAGGTAAAGTAAATGGCAGAATGCCCAGAGGTAGACCGCCGAAAGAATGGTTAGAATCTGTGAATGAGACACTAATACGAAGAGACATAAGAAGCCATAGAAATACAAGAGCCTGCATGAAAAAATGCATGGATGTGAATGAAGCTAGAGTAGTATGCCAGGACAGAAATGTGTGGCGACAAATAGTTTATAAACAGAGTGACGATAGAGTGAATGATGCCTGAAACAAAGACCTTGGATACTAATGGGCCCAAGTGGGGAACCATACATAACAATTTTGTGAGGCTCCTCACTTGGGGTGATCGCTAGAGAGATTGATCAGCAACCTGGGTCGGAGCAGTGTTGCGGAGTGAACGTGTAATTTATATAAATAACACGAGAACTCCAGATCAATCTAAAACATCTATACCTAACACCTATATACCCAACAACCCTGTACCCATATACCGATCTACCTCGTACCTATATACCTATTTCACCACCTCCCAATCGAACAAGTCACGCCTACCCCGGAAGGGAAATGGCTTAATGGTATAATAATAATATAATAATAATAAGATTGTCTTGAGCGTTGTAATAAACGTTCTAAGAAATTTTTCTAAATTTTCGACCCATCCTAAAGTGTTAGAGAGTCAAGTAAAGTTTCAACGACTTATTTTATATCTGCAATCAAATAATAACAAGCTTTTCCTCTAACTCACATTTCGAAGACAAACCTTGAATATTGTCAAGTAATAAAAACTAGATTTTTCCCCGTGACTTTAAAAAAACTAATTGAAATAAAAGTGATGTTCGTGCTCGTGTCACGTATAAAGCAACACAATTTTTCCCAACTTCATGTAGAACCCGTTATGGCTGAAATTTCCTTCTGAATAACCCCATGGTACGTTCACACGAAACGATTTTTTTATACCAAGAAATTTACGAGCTCTGACATCACGACCCTACAACCTAGAAAACGTCTACCTAACAAAAAAAAGTATACACTCTTAAGCTTAAAAAGCAGTAATTGAATATTGGTGTTATTTTTACATAGATTTAGAAAATTGTAAAATAAATCATACTTCATAATGACAGACTTTCACAGCTCAAAATAATATAAAAGTAAGGGAAATGGGGTAATTTTTTTTAAGGAAATAGGGAAATAAGTTCTTTAAAAAAAATGTAGGTACCATGTTGCATTCAATATTAATCTCTTCAAATTCTGAACATTTTAAGATGAAATATTTTGCATATCCAACATAATAGCTAAATTTTCTACCAAAAAAGATGGTTTACCAAAAGAGATGAATTTTGAAGAAAACGATTTGAAACTTTAAGCTAAAAAGTCGAATGTTTTAGACACTGCTGACTTTGCGACCCAAAAAGAATTTTCAACCAAGAAAGATGAATTCTTAACAAAATAAAATTTACAATAAAAACAATAATTCTTAACCAAATAGTTTTCAGGCCCGGCGAAGCATTTTCAAAAAAAAATTGAATTTTTATGTACTGATACCTGGTGAACATCAATTATCATCAGCTCATCATACAACATGGTTGAAAGAAGATACAACAATGGAACAAACCAACTAAACAAATTGGTTCCTTCAAAAGAAAATGGACTAGTATACCAACAAAATCCAACATTTTGTAATTAAATTCTAATATGATCAACGTCAATTAACATCAACTAATCATACAATATGGTTTGAAGAAGATACATCAGTGGAACAAACCAAATATACAGATGGGTTCTTTATAAACCAGTATACAAAAATAAAATATCTTCTAATTAAATTCTTACCTGGTCAACAATAGCATCAGCTCATCATAAAACACGGATTGAAAAAGATACAACAATAGAACAAACCAACTATACAGATGGGTTCTTTCAAAGGAAAATGGACCAGTATACCAAGAAAATCCAACAACTTCTAATTAAATTATTAACTGGTCAACATCAATTAACATTAGCTAATCATACAACATGGTTAGAAGAAGATATAACAGTAGAATAAACCAACTATATAGATGGGTTCTTTGTGGACCAGTATACCTACAAAATCAAAGATCTTCTAATGAAATTTTTATCTGGTCAACAGTGGCAACACCTACTAAAATTAGCTAATCATACAATATTTTTCGAAGAAGATACAGCAATGGAACAAACCAACTATACCGATGGGTTCTTTGGGATAAATATGCCAATAAAATCCAACATCTTCTAATTATATTGTTACCTGGCCAACAGTTTCAACACCTATAAAAATTAGCTTATCATACAACATGGTTCGAAGAAGATACAGCAATGGAACAAACCAACTATACAGATGGGTTCTTTATGAACAAATATACCAATAATATCCAACATCTTCTAATTAAATTCTTCCCTGGTCCACACTTATTAAAATCAGCCAATCACGCAACATGGTCGAAAGAAGCTGCAACAATGAAAAAACCCAACTGCACATATGGGTTCTTTCAAATGTATGAGAACCTGTACACCAACAAAATCTGACATCCAAATAAATTATGTCCTACTTTTAACGCTTAACTTACTATGGTAACTTATATCTTTACAACATTTATCATCCACCTGTTTATTTTAGAATTTCGTTCGACGTCTATAGTGTTCTTTAGAAATTGTTAAACTGGAAAAATTACTTAAATGACAAATCATTGTACCGATTACCCTTATATTGGAGAATAACTGTGCACAGCAAAAAAAGTCGGCCGTTACAAAGGACAATTGGCAATGTTACGTTAAGCTAATTGCTAAATCTAAGAAAAACGTAAAGCAATTTCAAGCACAAATCACCGTACCAACAACAAAAACCAACACAAAAACAAACCAAACAGATGAGTTCTTTCAAAGGATACTGACCAGTATAACAATAAAATGCAACACCTTCTAATTAAATTCTTACCTGGTCAATATTACCATCAGCTAATCATACAACACGAGTGGAAGAAGATACAACAATGGAACAAACCAGCTATACAGATGGGTTCTTTATGGACCAGTATACCAACAAAATCTAACATCTAATTAAATTCTTACCTAGCCAACATCAGCTAATCATAAAACAGGTTTGGAAGAAGATATAAAACAATAAAACAAACCAACTAAACAAATGGGTTCTTCCAAAAGAAAATGACCAGGATACCAACAAAATCCAACACCTTCTATTGAAATTCTTACCTGGTCACCATCTGTATAAATCAGCTAATCATAAAACATGGTTGGAAGAAGATACAATGGATCAAACCAACTATGCAGATAGGTTCTTCATGAACCAGTATACAAACAAAATCCAACATCTAAATAAATTATCTACTGCTTTCAACGCTTGACCTACTATGCTAATTTATATCTTTATCCAACTTATTATCCATCTGTGTATTTTAAAATTTCTTTCGACGTTCATAGTGTTCTTTAGAAATTGTTAAACTGAAAAAATTGTTTAAATGCCCAATCATTGTACCGATTACCCTACATCTGCGAACAACTGTGCACAATAAAAAAAGTTGGCCGTTACAAAGGACAATTGTCAATGTTACGTTAAGCTAATTGCTAAATCTGAGAAAAACTTGAGCAAATTTTCGAGCACCCCTCCCTTATCTTTAAACAGTTTAAACTATGCCAACTAGGCATGAAGGCGCTACTTTCGAGTTGAAGTGCAACTGCACATTGTCACCATATTTCTTGCGCTAGAGTGCACGTTTTCGCTTGAGTGCTTGCAAAACGCAACTTATGAAATGAATGAGTCGTACTACTTGCATGTAACGAACAGAGGGAATACTTAACTACGCTGAAACACTTAACAGTTAACACCGCTAACGATGACACACTTTGATCATCCTCTCTCCGCTTCATGATATTAGTAGATGTTTGCCTTCAAATTTATAACCAGTGTTAACATGCAACTGCCAACGGATGCATTTCATAAATTCTGTAATTTACGAAATCATTAGCCAAGGTTCGTAACCTCTTCCTCGTTAACTGCGGCAGTTTGGTATCAAAGTAAAACGATTTCTAGGTGAAATGATGCGAGACTATTGGATTTTGTTTTGTAATTTAATCTTCCTTTAAAATACGTTTATCCAACTCTGATCTGCTCTCAAAGTCCTAATTGGCAAAAAGGTACTGCGTAATTAACGCTATGTCTTTTACTAGTTGTAAATTTATAAATTTTCAAGTACAAATATTGCTTTTTAAACAAAACTGACGAATTTTCAACTGAAAAAGATCAATTTTTAACCAAAAACGAAACAGTTAAATTTTCAGTTGAAAAAAAGTCTGTGTTAACATGCATCTACCAACGGATGGTTTTAATAAATTCTAGAAATTATTAAATCATTAGCCAAGCTTCTTAACCTCTTCCCGGTTAATTGCGGCAGTTTGTTATCAAAGTAAAAAGATTTCCAAGTGAAATGATGCGAGACTATTGGGTTTTTTTTTAGATTTAACCAACCTTTAAATACGTTTATTAGACTATCGATCTGCTCCGGAAATCCTAATTGGTTAGAAAGTTACCGAGTAATTAACGCTGTCTTTTTTCCAATTGTACAATTACATTACTAAATGCTCAGTACATGAATTTTTAATATTTCAAGTAAAAATACCGCGTTTTCAGAAAAACAGACGAATTTTTGAGCAAATAGTGGAATTTTCCACTAAAAAGATAAATTTTCAACTAAAATGATGAATCCTCAACCAAACAAAAAAAATGAATTATCAAGAAAGCACTTCATATTTCAAGTACTGGAATTGTCAACCAGAAATAATGGATTCTTGGAAAAAAAATGTAATTAGTTAATATTTGAAAAAAAAAATTAATTTAAAAAAAAAAACAGTTGACATCAACAAAAATGGACGAATTTTCACCCAGCCTCTATTATTCTCTATTATGAGGAATCCTCAACCAACACAGATTAATTTTAAACAGTTGCATTTTTAAACAAACAAAAATTCAATTTCTACCAGAAAGATTAATTTTCTACTAAAAAATACGAAATTTAAGAAAATACATGTATTTAAATTATTAATTTTAAAATAAACAAAAAAATGCAACCAAAAATTGAATAGTTGAACTTTTCATTGAGACATTAACTTCCAACCAAAAAATAATGAATTTTCAACAAAATAGTTGAGTTTTTAACCCAAAAATATAAATTTTTACTAAAACATTTGAATTTGAACTAATTAGTTTAATTTGCTACTAAATTAAATGAATTTTCAACCAAAAAAGACGAATTTTCAACAAAAAAATTGAATTTTCAACCAAAAATGATGTCTTTTTTACAAAATTGATAAATTGTCGATAAAATAATTAAATTTTGAAGTAAATAATAATTTTTTTGAATGAAAAATCGGAAAAGGGGGAAAGTAAGTAGGAATTATGATAATTTTCTAGATTAAAGAATATAATATTAAGGAAACTGAAAATTTTGTTTAGAAATTAAAGTTAATTTTTGTTCTATTCATATTATTTACAATGAGTATACAAATAATGATTTTCAAAATAAAGAAATAGGATCTCGAGTCGAAAAATATAAAAAATTATGATTGCACTATTATTTTTCTAAATATTTTCGCGCTTTTAGATTAGATCATTATTTTCTAAATTTAGTTTAGACAATTTAGATAATTATAGAAATTTAATTTAATAAAACATCCAATTGTTATGTTTATTTATTAAGATTGTATGTTTAGAAATAATTATCATGTTAAACATTGTAACAAAAAAATATATATTACTTTAAGTATACTTCAAGTCTTGAAGCATATTAAATAATTTTCAATTATTAATGAATTTAAATGGGGAAATGAAACGCTTGAGTCATAAAATTAATGAGAAACTGTTTTTTTACCGGAAGTCATAAAAACTTGGGGACATTTAAGAACTAAGAAGTCATAATAATTCTGTAACTGTAATTGGAAACGAGAAAAAAGCTGTATTTTAAATTCTGTAATTAATTCTGAAAAATAAGTACATTGAAAATTACATCTTAAGCTTTCTTTGAAACAAAACATTATTATTAATAATTATTATTATTCAAAACAGAAAAATGAACCGACATGTTACCGACATCAAGACCATTCTATAGCTGAAGTGGTTCGTGTCCGTGCTAAGTTTCTAGAAAGTTCTTGAAAGTTACCGATGACGTCATAAAATGATGTTGCGCAATTGTGCGTATCGAATTTTTGTAAACAACTTCAAGGTTACCTCAAGGTTATTTATAAATAACCTATAAGCTCAAGTGGTTTGTGTCCCTGCTAAGTTTCTAGAATATTTTCGAAGAGAACCGATGACGTCATAAAATGATATTGCACAATTGTGATTAACGAATTTTGCGTAAACAACTTCAAGGTTATTTGTAAATAACCTGAAAGTTATTTACGCAAAATTCGTTACTCACAATTGCGCAATATCATTTACGAACATCATCGGTAACCTTCTAGAAACTTAGCACGGACACGAATCAGTTCTCATCTCATAACTTAGTTATGAGATTAATTGAGATTATAAATAACTTTGAAGTTGTTTACGCAACATTCTTTACTCACAATTACGCAACATCATTTTATGACGTCATCGTTAACGTTCGAGAATATTCTAGAATATTCAAAATCTTTATGAAAGCGTTGCATATGATTTTATTGGAATTTCGGGATCAAATTAGTAGATGAGCAAGGGGGTTTCTAAAGCAAGATTCCTACCTTACCGAGATCGAGACCGTTCTGCAGCTGCAGCTGTTCGTGTGTGATAAGTTTCTAGAAGTGTTTCGTGTCCGTGCTAAGTTTGTAGAAAAGTGGTTCGCGTCCGTGCTAAGTTTTAAGAATACATACTCTGTGACGTCATCAAGAATCTTCTAGAAACTTACCATGAACACGAACCACTACAGCAACATGTCGGTAACAGGAATCTCGCGTTCGAAAACTGTTATTGTGGAAAGTATTTCAATAAGCTAGCTTTCAAACTAACTTTTTGTTATAAAAATAACTATCATTCTGCTGTAAAATGTTTTTATTGTAAATTTTGCCCGAATTTGAGAGTCCAAGAAAAGGGAAAAGTTTTAAAGTTGAAGTCTGAAAGGCGCGCAAAGCTCTTTAAGAGACGATCCAATGGATGCGTTTTCTCTATAAAGAAGGCAAGAGACGATCCAATGGATGCGTTTTCTCTATAAAGAAGGCGGCTTGTATACGTTACAGCACATGCCGCCGGAGATTCCTGGACGTGGCAGCACGGAAAGGCATTTTGTTGCGCAAGCAAGAGAGAAAGAGAAAAATACTTGGGCTGTTGCGCGATGTCTATCCCTCGTGATTAGGAGCTTATTATAGTCCTTTCTGCTTTCACGTACCTGGAACACAGAAAATAAGAACCGGTTAGTTAGGACTCAGGTGGATTTTTATAGAGGGATGTCTGTCAAACCCTCACCATAGGTGGAATTTGGAATTCCACAACATCTCAAGAGGGAAATCATCCTCTCGATCATTCTTCATCTATTAAAAAGCCGTCTGACTGACACACTTATTAGACACTCAATATATCTTTGAGAATTTTAGATTTAGACAAACTTGGAGCTGGACACATATTCTATACGAGATTTCCTCATCATGCCTAACCCCAATTTTGGTAGTCTCCAATCTCCATCCACGAAAATTCTACATTTATCTTCTTCAAAGATAAAAGAATACCCCTGCATATGATCAAATTTATTTAAAACCGATTTGACAAAGATCTAGTTCAAACTTCACAGCCCAAAATAGGGTCATTTTTCACTACAATAGGGGAATAATAGGCCCATAAATTGTTTTAAATAAAATTAATATACAGGTACCACATTATATTTATAATGGAACGCTCAAGATTTAAATTTGAAACACAATAGTTGAATTTTCAACCAAAAAAGATTAATTTCCTACCAAAAGAGATGAATTTTCAACGAAAGAGTTTAGTTTTCAAGCTGAAAAGTATAAGATTTTAGAAAACAGTTGATTTTCAAACATAAAAGGATAAATTTACAAGTAGAAAGCTGATTTACCAACCAAATGTTGAATTTTCAACCAGAAAAATAAATTTTTTTAAAAACAGTTTGAAATTTCAACCCGAAAATTTGCAACAAAAAAATTCTTTTTCACCCAAGAAACTGAAACTTTACTAACTAAATTAGGATAAATTTTTAATCCAGAAGGACGAATGTTCTATCCAGAAAGTAGAATGTTCAACTAAACAGTTGAGTTTTCGAATACAAAAGATGATTTTTCAACATAATAGTTGAATTTTCAATAAAACCATTAAATTTTCAATAAAATAATTAAATTTTCAACTAAATCGTTCAATTTTTAACCAAATAGTTTCATTTTTAACCTACAAAGATAAATTTTCAACTAAGAAGATCAATTTTCTACCCAAAGACGCATTTTCGTCGAAGTACTTAAATTTTTAACCAAGTAGTTAAATTATCAACTAAAAAAAGATACATTTTCATCCTAAAAGATTAAATTTCTACGAAAAAAATTGTTATTATAATACATGAATTTTCAACCATATTTTTGAATTTTCAACTAAAAAAGATCAGTTTTCAACGAAGAATGAAATAGTCACATTTTCATTAAAAATTTTGAATGTTCAATAAAAAAATGCAATTTGAAAAAATCTTTAATTCCTCAACCAAATCAGATTACTTTTTAGCCAAACAGTTGCTTTCTTATTTAAAAACATGAAATTTCTAATTAGAGATAAATTTTTAACCAAAAAGACGAATTTAAAAAAAAAATACATGAATTTTCAAGCAAGAAAAACGAATTTTCAACAAAATAGTCGAATCTTCGAAAAAAACAGATAATTTTTGACCAAATAGTTGTATTTTTAACAAACAACAAAAAAATTAAATTTCTACGAAAAAAAAATTCAAGAGAATTTTCAACCAGAGATGAATCTTCAACCAAAAAGATCTTTTTTAACAAAGTAGGCCAGCTTTTACCCAAGTCGTAGAATTTTTTATTAAAAAAGATCAATTTTCTACTAAAAATGTGACAGTTGATATTTTAATCAAAAAAATTTTAATTTTAAGCCAAACACGGTTAAATGCAACCAAAAATGACGAATTTTAAACATAATAGTTAAATTTTCAACTAAAGAGATGAATTTTCAACTAAAATGATGAATCTTCAATAAAAAAAATTAATTTTTTACAAAGTAGGTGAGCTTTTACCCAAGCAGTTAAATTTTTAATTATTAAAAATCAATTTGTGACCAACAATCTAAACAAAAAATATTTTTATTTTATATCAAAAACAGTTGAATTCAAACAAAAAAGAAGAATTTTTCACAAAATATTCTGGAATCTGAAATAGTTGAATTTTCAGTGTAAAAAAATACATTAAAAAAAAAAGAGAAAATACAATCCAAAAATGGAATGGTTACATTTTTTGTTTAAAAAGTAAATTTGCAACCCAAGAAAAGAGTTTCTAACAAAATAATTAAACTTTTATCCAAATAGATAATTCTTTAAACCAAAAAAAATTGAATTCTCAACGAAAAATGTAATATTTTAAATTCAAGAATGAATTTCTAGTTAAATTTTCAACTGGAATAGTTAAATTTTGAGTTTAAAAAAATTAATTTTCAAGAAAGAAAAAATGTTTTTTGCCACAAAATAGTTTAATTTTCAACCAAAAAATATTCTTATTTTAATTTAAAAACAGTCTAATTCAACAAAAACAGACGAATCTTTAACCAAATATGTTAAATATTGAGCAAACCAGTTGAATTTTCAATAAAAAGGTGAGTTTACCAAAATAGTTGATTTTTGAACAAAATAATTAAATTCCCATTCAAATAGTAGAATTTTTAACCATAAGCCATTTCGCATTTGAGCGAAAAAAAGAGGAAAGAGTGTGAAGTCTGCTGGTATACATTTACATATACAGTTTCACGAATAATTGCCACGTTGTTGAATAACGTTTGCTTTCATAGACGGTTTATAACTGTTGTAAAGATTATCATACAAAAGGTTTTGGTGACACATTTCAACAGCTGTGTTATTTCTTAAGAAAATACAAATCCTCTCAAATGCAAATTCAGAAAATTTATTTAGCACTAAACTCTCGAGAATAGTTTTGCTTCAAAAATCTATTATTTCTCAAAAAAAAAAAAAAAAAAAAATGATAATGAAGGAAATAAAAAAAGAGGAGACACTATGAAGGACAATTTTTCAACAGCTGTGTCTTAAAAAAATACAACTCCTTCCAAATGCAAATTCAGGTAAGTCACTTAGCAATAAACTCTCGAGAATAGTTTTGCTTCAAAACTCTATTATTTCTGCAAACAGAAAAAAAGAAGAAAAAAAAATAGGAGACACTATGAAGGACAATTTTTCAACAGCTGTGTCTAAAGAAAATACAACTCTATTATTTCTATAAAAAGAAAAAAAAAAGAGGAGACACTATGAATGGCAATTTTTCAACAGTTGTGTTATTTCTTAAGAAAATACAATTCCTTCCAAATGCAAATTCAAAAAACTCATTTAGCAATAAACTTTCGAGAATAGTTTAGCTTCAAAAATCTATTATTTCTACGGAAAAAGAGGAGACACTACGAAAGACAATTTGTCAAAAGCTGTGTTATTTCTTAAGAAAATACAACTTCTCCCAAATGCAAATTCAGAAAAGTCATTTAGCACTAAACTCTGGAGAATAGTTTTGCTTCAAAACTTTATTATTTCTACAAGAAAAAGAGGAGACACTATGAAGGAAAATTTGTCAACAGCTGTGTTATTTTTTAAGAAAATACAACTCCTTCCAAATGCAAATTCAGAAAAGTCATTTAGCACTGAACTCTGGAGAATAGTTTTGCTTCAAAACTCTATTATTTCTATAAAAAGAAAAAAAAGAGGAGACACTATGAAGGACAATTTTTCAACAGCTGTGTCTTAAGAAAATACAACTCCTTCCAAATGCAAATTCAGAAAAGTCACTTAGCAATAAACTCTCGAGAATAGTTTTGCTTCAAAACTCTGTTATTTCTATAAAAAAAAAAAAAGAGGAGACACTATGAATGGCCATTTTTCAACAGCTGTGTTATTTCTTAAGAACATACAATTCCTTCCAAATGCAAATTCAGAAAACTCATTTAGCAATAAACTTTCGAGAATAGTTTATTTTCAAAAATGTATTATTTTTACGGAAAAAAAGAGGAGACACTACGAAAGACAATTTGTTAAAAGCTGTGTTATTTCTTAAGAAAATACAACTTCTCCCAAATGCAAATTCAGAAAAGTCATTTAGCACTAAACTCGGGAGAATAGTTTTGCTTCAAAACTTTATTATTTCTACAAAAAAAAAAGAGGAGACACTATGAAGGAAAATTTGTCAACAGCTGTGTTATTTCTTAAGAAAATACAATTCCTCCCAAATGCAAATTCAGAAAAGTCATTTTGCACTAAACTATCGAGAATAGTGTTGCTTCAAAACTCTATTATTTCTATAAAAAGAAAAAAAAGAGGAGACATTATGAATGGAAATTTTTCAACAGCTGTGTTATTTCTTAAGAAAATACAATTCCTTCCAAATGCAAATTCAGAAGACTCATTTAGCAATAATCTTTCGAGAATAGTTTAGCTTCAAAAATCTTATTTCGACGGAAAGAGAAAAAAAAGAGGAGACACTATGAAGGACAATTTTTCAACAGCTGTGTTATTTTTTAATAAATAAAACTCCTCTCAAATGCAAATTCAGAAGTCATTTAGCTGTAAACTCTCGAGAATAGTTTTGCTTCAAAACTCTTATTTCTAAAAAAAAAAAAAAAAAAAGGAGACACTATGAAGGCCAATTTTTCAACAGCTGTGTCTTAAGAAAATACAACTCCTCCCCAATGCAAATTCAGAAAAGTCATTTAGTATTGAACTTTCGAGAATAGTTTTGCTTCAAAATTCTATTATTTCTATAAAAAGAGAAAAAAAGAGGAGACACTATGAAGGAAAATTTTTCAACAACTGTGTTATTTCTTAAGAAAATACAACTCCTTCCAAATGCAAATTCAGAAAAGTCATTTAGCAATAAACTTTCGAGAATAGTTTCGCTTCAAAAATCTACTATTTCTCAACGAAATAATAATAATAATAATAATCGAAATAAAAAAATATAAACTATAAAGGACATTTTTTTAACAGCTGTGTTATTTCTTAAGAAAATACAACTTCTCCCAAATGCAAATTCAGAAAAGTCATTTAGCACTAAACTCTGGAGAATAGTTTTGCTTCAAAACTCTATTATTTCTACGGGGGAAAAAGAGGAGACACTACAAAAGGCAAT
>CAKNXH010057436.1:2712-16987 GCA_932178445.1 Andricus quercusramuli
ATTTTTAACCAAATAAATAGTTTAATTTCCTACTAGATCGTTGAATTTTTACACACGAAAAGACGGTTTTTATATGAAACTAATTTAACAGTTAATAAATTTAATTAAACTCACGTTAATTTTTTACTGGAAATTTTCCGAATAAGAACTAATGTTCTTTTGTACATCTGGAGATTAATTTATTGATCTAATTTTCAATAAAAGATCAATTGTCAACCAATAAGTTTAATTTCCTACCAAAGGAAATAAATTTTCAACAAAATACATGGACTTTAAAGTTTAAAAAAATTATTATATAAAATATTTGAATTTTTAACAAAACAGTTAATTTTCAACCAAAAATTGAAATTTTTAGTTAAAAACCTAGTTTTCAACAAACAAAAAAATCTTCAACTGAAATGATGAATTTTTAACTGAAAAATGAATTTTTAACAAAGTAGTTCAAAATTCGACCAATTAGTTGAATTCTCTACTAAACTATTGAATTTTTCTATTGAATTGCTACATTTTTATTTGAAGAAGCTAATTCTCAAATGTAAAAAACAATTTTCTACCAAATTATTGAATTTTTGAGCCTAATAAAAAGAACTTTCTACAATGTATTCGAATTTTTAACTCAAAAATACAAGATTTAAATACAAAAAATAATTTTCAATCAAAAATTGCAATTTTCAGTTTGAAAAAAATGGATTTTTCACAAAGTAGTTTGATTTTCAACAAAATAAATATATTTTCAACCAAATAGTTGAAATTTTATAAAAAATTTCAAACAAAAATGGAATAGTTTAATTGTGAGTTTACAGAAATAAATTTTTAACAAACGAAAAATTTCAACAATAGTTAAATTTTCAAGTTTAATTTCCTAACAAAGGAAATAAATTTTCAACAAAATACATGAACTTCAACTTTCAACTAGAAGACATAAATTTTGATTTAAAATATTTGAATTTTTAATAAAAAAGTTCATTTTTAACCAAATAGTTTAATTTCCTACCAAATCGTTGAATTTTTACACAAAAAAGACGATTTTTCTATAAAAAAACTAATTCAATAGTTAATAAATTTAATTAAACTCACGTTAATTCTGTACTGGAAATATCCAGAATAAGAAGAAACGTTCTTTTGTACATCTGGAGGTTAATTTATTGATCTAATGCAGTTCATTACACGTGTAATAATTAATCATTATTAATAATGACAATAATAGCAGACATATAATACAATCAAGGTAATAATTAGAAATTAAGTAATAAGAACCTAATTATCGTTTTTTTCCGTGACAGCTGCCTCAATGCCATAAAGGGTTCCTAGTACTTCTACAGAGTCAAACCATGCGTTCCAATTTTGAAACAAACTATTAAAAACGACGTAAAATGTGCGCCAAAAATCCTGTCAGTACTTTTCAATCGATTTCCGTCGTCCGTAAAATTCCGTTCCTATTATGCATTCAATTCGAGCGACATCCTCATACATATTTCCTTCTACGAATTCTCAACTCGCGTTGCGTCAACTTAATTATACAAGTTCAAAAAAAAAAAAAAAAAAAAAAAAAAAGAAAAAAAACAGATACTGACGAAGGAAATACAGAAAATTGTGCGTCTAAAAATAAATTAAAATAGAATAGAATCATTAGCTATTTCATCAATTCTTCGTCAATCGAATCCAAATCAGAAGAATATTCAATCTATTGTGTAATGAATCGTATAATACTCAATATTGTCAGGGGGAAACTAGCTACAGTGGATAATGCAGCCTACAGTGGATAATTATTAATTAAGAGCACAAATAAGAGAAAAACAATTTCAATTTTAATTTATAAACACGTCTAGTGTCTCAACTATTGCTTCAATTTAATTATTTAACATATATTAGTAGTTTTAATTAATAATTATCCACTGGAGGACCGTTTCCCCTACTACAAATTCAATTTTCCTCGTGGAAGCTTGTAAAAGTAACACCAATTTTTCATTTTCTACAAGCTTGACTTTGACAAAAGCTTGGCTACAGAATTCAAGTTAATTTTTCACGACTCGAAATTAATACACATCACGGTTCGTATGAATAATACTAAATAACTAATCTTTTTTTTTCTTTCTTTTTTTTTCCCCTACGAAGCCAAAATCCGATCCAAAAAGATGGTCAGATTCTTCGAGACTTATTCGAGATAAAACTCCCAGAGTTTGACTTCTCTTCTAGAATCATAAAGATTCAATATTTCATTTATAACAAATTATTTTTAAAAAGAATCGTCTCAAAATTAATTAGCGTGGCATAATTGTTTACGAATGTGAAATGGGGGTAAAGAGTCGCTCGTCAAATTGAAAAAACCGGCAAAATTCATTCTGCTATTTGAGAGGATCAACCTCAACGTAATCGTAGATGAAAGTTGGCGAATTATTGGCAGAATCCATCATCATATCCTTGGCAGAAATTTCCACATCGGGATTCCTCCAGGCATCCACGTCGGTTCCTCCAATGTCAAGTCCAAGTCTCAGATTTGCGGGAGTATTGCCAATCACAAAATGGTCCTCGGTTAGCGGAAGTGCGTCCTTCAGATAAAGCCTGAAAACAACAAATTCAACATGATTACAGGGAATGAAATTAATTTATAATTTAAAAAAAATTAACAAATTTAAATTTTTATCTGCAAAAAATTTAGTTAAATTAAATTAAATTTAATTTAGTTGAATTTTCAACACGAAAATTGGAATTTACGACAAAAAGACGAATTTTCAACCAAAAATTAAATAGTTCATATTTCAACAACAGCGAAAAAACGAGTTTTCAATAAAATAGTTAAATTTTCAACAAAATAGTTCAACTTTTATACCTACAAAGATGAATTCTTAACCAAAACGACGAATTTTCAACGAAAAAATAATTAATTTTCTACCAAAAAAATGACAAATTTTCAACAAAATAAACCAATTTTCAAAAAAATAATAACATAGATTTTCAACCGAATAGTTGTTTTTTTTTCTAAAAACGATAAAATTTCCACCCAAAAATGGAATATTTAAATTTTCAGCAAAAAAAAAAAAAATTTTAACGCAAAAAAAAAATCATTTTTGACAGAATAGTTCAATTTTACACAAATTAAAGAAGTTTTTAACAAATTAGTTCTACGTTCAACCCAAAGGTTGAATTTTGAACAAAAAAAGATGAATTTTTAATGAAAAATTTAATAGTTGAATTGTCGACTAAAAACGATCAATTTTCAACCTAAAATGGAATAGTTGAATTTTCAATTAAAAAGATTAATTTTCATACAAAAATAAAGTTTTTTTTTTTAAATATTTCAATTTTCAGCCAATAAGATGATTTTTTATTAAAGTTTTTTAGATTCCAATCAAGTAATTAAATTTTTTATAAAGAGAATGAATTTTCTAATAAAAAAGAGATGAATTTACAACAACAAAAAAAAACGAATTCTCCAAAACGACGAATTTTCAATAAAAAAAAAAATTAATTCTCTACCAAAAAAGACAAATTTTCAACAAAATACACCAATTTACAGACAAATAATTTAATTTTTAATTAAAAATGATTAATTTTCAGTAAAATAGATTTGAACTAAATAGCTGAATAGCAAAGAATAAATGTTTAATAAAGTAGGTCAACTTTTAACAAACAAACAAGAAACAACTTTCTACAAAACAGCTGAATTTTCAATCCGAAATTATTAATTTTCTACCAAAGAGACGAATTTCCTAATCAAAAAGACGAATTTTCAACAAATAAAGATTTTTCAGCCAAGACAGGAAAAAATAGCAAAGAAATTGTTGAACATTCAAGCCAAAGGACGACAGCATTTTCAACCAGAGAATATTAATTTTCAACAAAAAATTCATTTTTAACCAAAAAATTGCAGTTTCAATAAAAACAGAGAAAATTTCCACCAACAGGATTAGTTTTCTACCAATAAAGACCAATTTTTGACATGAAAAGAAGATTAAATTTCAGAAAACAAAAAAAATGGGAAAGTTACATTTGTAGGCTAAAAACAAATTAATTTCAAATGAAAAAAATAATTTCGTTGATAAGTTTTTTTTCTGCTTAAAAATTCAATTGCTTTGTTGAAAATTTGTCTTTCTGGGTTGAAAATTAAACTATTTTGGTATAAATTTCATTTCTTTGTTTAAAAATTAAACTATATTGTTGAAAATTCTTTTTTTTTTTTTGTTGATTCTTGATTTTTGTTGAAAATTCAACTGATTTGTTGCAAATTAATCTTTTTGTTTAAAAAGTGAGGTATTTTGTTTAAAATTCAACTATACTGGCAGAAAATTCATGTGTTTTGTTTAAATTAATCTTTTTCGACAGAAAATTAATCTTCTTGTACAAAAATTCATGTTTTTGGTTGAAAATTCAATTATTTGATGAATGATCAATCTCATTTTCAGGAAGTTCAACAATTTGGTTAAAAAGTAATTTTTATGGTTAAAATTCAATTATTTTGTTAAAAATTCCTCTTTCTGGGTTGAAAATTAAACTATTTTGATATAAAATTGATTTCTTTGTTCAAAAATTAAACTATATTGTTGAAAATAGGTTTTCTTTTTATTCTTGATTGCAGCTGAAAATATTTTGGTTGAGAATGTAACCGATTTGTTGCAAATTAATCTTTTTGTTTAAAAAGTAAGGTATTTTCTTTAAAAGTCATGTATTTTGTTCAAAATTCCTCTTTTTCGATAGAAAAATGATCTTGGATAAAATTTCATGTGTTTGGTTGAAAATTGAAATATTTTGCTAAAAATTATGTAATTTTTAACTAAAACTTTAATTAATCCACTTTTGTTAAAAAATAATCTTCTTTCGTAGAAAATTAATTTTCTTGCTGCAAATTTCAAATAGTTGGTAGAAAATTGAAGGAATTTGTTGAACATTTCTTTTTTGGTTTATTTATTCATTTTCTAACTAAAAATTTAACTATTACAGTTGAATATTCATTATTTTAATTTAAAATTCATCTTTTCGGTAAAAAATTTACCTATTTTGTTAACAATTCTGTAAAAAATTCAGTATAATTTTGTTTGTAAAAACTTGATTTTTTAATTGAAGATGTAACTACTCCATTTTTCGTTGATTTTTTGTTAGTTTAAAATCTTAGTGGTAAAAAATTCATGTTTTTAGATAAAAAAATTCATCTATTTGGCTGAAAAATGAACTATTTTCATTAAAAATGTAACTATTCCGCTGAAAATTTGTTTTTTTTTCTTCGTTTTTCTTTGCTAAATTCAAAATGTAACTGTTTCGTTGAAAAATCATGTAATTTGCTAAAAATTCATTTCTTTTTGATGATACATAATTTAAAATGAAAACGTATTTTTTTGGTTGAAAATTTAACTATTTTCGTAAAAACCCATTGTTTTGTTGAAAACTTATTTTTGAACTGAAAATCATTTAATATATAATTAATTTTTAATTGAAAATACAACTATTCCATTTTTGGTTGCAAATTATTATTATTTTTTTAGTTTAAAATTCAACCAATTTGTTGAAAATTCCTCTTTTCGGTAGAAAATTAATCTTCTTGGTTAAAAATTCAAATATATGTTTGAAAATTAATCTACTTTGTTCAAAAATCGTTCTTTCTTGGTTCAATTTTTTTTCTACTGAAAATTTAACTACATATTCCAGTTGAAAATTCATCATTTTAGTAGAAAATTAATTTCTTTGATTGAAAATTCAACTATTTTATTGAAAATTTAACTTTCTTTTTTTTTAAATTCGTATCATTTAACATTCAAAGTTAATTTTTTTGATTTGAAAGTTTAACTATACCATTTTCCGCTAAAAAGTTATATTTTTTAGTTAAAAATTCAACTACTTGGATGAAAATTTATCTTTTTGAGTTGAAAATTTAACTACTCAGTTGCAAATTTATCTGGTTAGTGGAAAATACAACTAGTTTGTTTAAAAATCGTTCATTCGTGGTACAATATTTTTTCTACTGAAAATTTAACTACATATTCCAGTTGAAGATTCATCATTTTAGTAGAAAATTAATTTCTTTGGTTGAAAATTCAACTATTTTATTGAAAATTTAACTTTCTTTTTTTTAATACGTTTCACTTAACATTCAAAGTTAATTTTTTTACTTGAAAGTTTAACTATACCATTTTCCGTTAAAAAGTTATATTTTTTAGTTAAAAATTCAACAACTTGCATGAAAATTTATCTTTTCGATGAATTTTTAATTCAAACGGATAAATTTGCTATTAAAAATGACGAATTTTCAACTAGAAAACATGAATTGTCAATCAAAAATATCAATTTTCAACAAAAAATGGAATAGTTGCATTATTAGTTAAAACAATTAATTCTAAAAGAAAAATAAAAAAACATTTTTATCAAAATAGTTAAATTTTCAACCAAAAAGGTCGATTTTTAACTAAAATGGCGAATCTTTAACTGAAAAGATGAATTTGCAATAAAAAAGTTGAATTTTCAACCACAAAATATGGCTTTAAAGAAAACAGTTGAATTTCCAACAAAATAATTAAATTTTCAACCTTTTCTACTACTTTTCAACTAAAAATAATGAAATCTTGATAAAAGATAGTTGGATTTTAAGCTGTTAAATAAATGAAATGCAAACAATCTTTTTAATCTTAAAAATAAAATTTGTAAGTTTCGTAAAATTATATATTATAAAAAAATATTTTTAAACATTGATAAATTTGTAAAAAAAGTTTATTTTATTTTATTGATAGACGTTAAAATCGAAAAAAAAAACGATAAAAGGGGGAGGTTTTTCGAAAACTGGGGAAAAATACCAATTTTTTTTAAAGTGGAAAAGAGGGAAATAGGGAAAAAGTGTGAATTCTGTTATTACAGCGCAATGAATACTTATACATTAATATTATCAGATGGAAATTTTAAAGGCAGGTGTTAATTAAAACACTCTACTACAAGATAAGATCAAGAATCTTGATAAATTTAATTAAATTACTTAAGAAGTTGATACTACTAGCTTATCTTGGAATCCTTAATCAGGGTGGCCGTTTTAATTAAAGAAAAAAATTCCAGTAAATTAAAAAATTCAAACTCTTAAAGCTAAAAATATTAATTTTAAATTTTCTTAGGAAACTCAAGAAACTCTTTTTTATTACCTTAAAATCTTACAAAATCCTTTTAAAAAAACTTAAAAAGTTTATTTGAAAGTCAACATTTTATTTTTTTTAACTTTTTGAATTTTTAATTATTTCTTTAGCTTTTTCAAAACTTATACATATCTTTTTAAAATTATTCGAATTCTTCCTTAAAAAATCTGGCAGAATAAAAAAATATTGCCTTAAAATATTTCAGATACTTTTTTCACAAATTTAGGAAATCTTTTTTAATCTTTTTAAATATTTTCTTAAAATTAACTTTCCAAATTAATTAATTTTTTAATGTTTTCAAAACTTCTAAATAATCCCTTAAACTTACTGGATTAAAAAAACTGTTTATTTATAATTCTATTAATTTAAATTTGTTTTAAAATTGAAAATAGTTTATAATTTACAAGGTTTCAAACATTTATATTTATTCAACAAAACAGTTGAATTTTTACCAAAAAGGCGAATTTTTAACAAAACACCAGAATTTTCAAGTAAAAAAGATAAATTAACAAATAAAATGATAAATCTTCCACGAAAAAATAATTTTTAACAAAGTAGTTCAACTTTCAACCAACTAGTTGAATTTTCAAACAAAATAGAGCTGAATTCTCAACAAGAAATGTAATAATTTATATTTCAACCAAGAAGAAATTTAATTTAAATGAAAAACAGTTTGATGAAACCAAAACAGACGAATTTTCAACAAAATATATGAATTTTTAACTAGAAAAGATAAATTTTCAACAAAAATATCAATTTTCAGCCAAAGATTATACAGTTGTATTTTGTGTCAAAAAAATGTATTCTTAATAAAAAATAAAAACGAATTTTCAAACAAAAGAGTTTAATTTTCAACCAAAAGAGAATAATTTAAATAAATTTAAATAAATTTAAATAATTTAAATAAAAAACAGTTTAAACCCAAACTGACGAACTTTTAAACAAAATATATGGATTTTCAACTGGAGAAGATCAATTTTCAAACAAAAATTATATAGTTGTATTTTCAGTCAAAAAAATGTATTCTCAATCAAAAATAAAAACGGATTTTCAAACAGAAGAGTTAAATTTTCAATTAAAATGATAAATCTTTTTAAAAAATGTGTTACAAAGTAGTTCAACTTTCAACCAAGTAGTTTAATTTTCAGCCAAAAGAGATGAATTCTCAACGAAAAATATAATAATTGATATTTCAACCAAGAAAGATTTTAATTTAAATAAAAAACAGTTGATTGCAACCAAAACAGACGAATTGCTGACAAAATAAATGAATTTTCAACTGGAAAAGATCAATTTTCAATCAATTTCCAACAAAAATTGAAGTTACATTTTGAGTGAAAAAATTAATTCTCAGCCAAAAAGAAAAACAAATTTTAAAAAAACTTTGTTTTCCAACCAAAGAGATGAATTTATGAATGCTTTGAAATAGTTGTAAAATCTTTCTGAAATCTTTTGCATTCATTTAAAATCATTGAAATATTTAAAACCTTTGTGAAATCTTTTAAAATCTTCAAAAAAATGTCGAAATCATTTAAAATCTTGAAATGTTTTGAAATCCGTTTTAAATCTTTGAAATATTTCTGAAATCTTTTGAAATCTTCTAAAAAATTTGAAATCTGGTGTACTGTACCCTTTTTGAAATCTTTGTGAAATCTTCTAAAAAATGTTGAAATCGTTTAAAATCTTCGTAATTTTTTTAAATCTTTTGAAATCCTTATCAACTTTTTGAAATATTTGTGAAATAGTTTTAAATCTTCTAAGAAATTATGAAATCGTTTAAAACCTTTGAAATATTTTTAATCTCCGAAATCTGGTGTACTGTACCCTTTTTGAAATCTTTTAAATTCTTGTATATTTTTAAAATCTTTAATAAATTTGGTATAAAATCTTTTAAATATTTGTGAAAGCTTTTGTATTCCTTTGAAATTATTGAAATATTCGAAATCCTTGTAAAATATTTTCAAATCTTCGAAACCTGGTGTACATTTTACAGTTTTTTTTCTTCCGAAATCTTTAAAATACTTGAAATCTGTTGAAATCCTTATGAATTCTTTGTAAAATCTTTCTGAAATCTTTCGTATTTGTTTGAAATCATTGAAGTATTTAAAATCTTTGTAAATTGTTTTGAAATTTTATAAAAAAATTGAAGTAATTTGAAATCTTCGAAATTTATTTAAATCTTCGAAATCTGGTTTATACCTTTTTGAAATCCTTATTTTCTTTGAAATGTTTATTAAATTTTTGAAATATTTGTGAAATTTTTCAGAAATATTTTGCATTAATTTGAAATCAGTAAAATATTTGGAAATATTCGTGAAATTTTTCTTAAATTTTTGTTTGTGAAACCTTTCAAATTCGTTGAAATCATTGCATTATTTCAAATCATATGGCCACGGCTTATTCTAATTCTGAAGCAGAATTAACATCGAAATTTTCAACTAATAATTTTTATAATTTGTAAATTGAATATCACAAAAATATATAAACATTAAAATTCTGTATTAGCGCAGAAGAAATAAAAAACTTATAGAATTATTCACAATATTAAAGTCTGTTAATTGTAATTTATAAAATAATTGGCACAAGTCTCAAAAAAGTGCCTTGAAATCTATTTCTTCTGTAATGAACAAAAGATAAATTATATCTTGATAAATAAAAAACTTTTCAGTCGCAATATTTCTCCTAAGTGAGATTTTTCTTTCATAATAGACTAAAAGATTTCAATTACTTTTCACATTTCAATAAAATAACTGTTTTGCAAGCAAACAAAAATTCAAATTCAAGGTTCTCGTGAAAAATTAAAGGAGGTTTCCAGGTTTTCAAGGTTTTTCAAGGTCGCTAGACACCCTGTATTAATTTACGTACCAGATGTGTTCATCAGCGACGATATGAACTTTGGGTACAGGGAATCCATTGAAATTGGAAGCAACTGGAAGAGTGTAAGCGCCCATGTTTTCGAAGAGGATCCAGTCCCCAAGTTCCATTTCATACAGGAGAACATTTTCTACGACCTGGTCCAATCCGTCACAGGTCGGTCCCCAGATGCTTGAAGGAACCATTTTGCCACAACCGCTCTGTAAAAAGAAATTAGAAAATTTATTCAGGTGTTTCTTAGGATTTCTTAGGAACGAAATTCAACGCCTTTTCCCGGTTTTCCAGATCAAAAAATCAAATTTTACCAGTTATTTTTTTTACATCAGATAATTTATGGATATAAAAAATGAAAAAATACATTTTTTAGTGGTCAACAATTATTTAAGAAAACAGAACCATAAATAAATTCTTAATTTTTTGCGAACATAAGTCGTCTTTGAAATCTTTGTGAAATCTTTTAGAATCTTTTTAAATTATTGTAAAATATTTAAATCCTTAAAATCATTTAAATCTTTTGAAATTTTTATGAAAAATGGATTTCTTTTCGATCTAAGGTTTAACATTTTTTTGATAGAGACACTAAACTCTTGATTCGGTCCAATCTGCAGGGTTTTCTTATGAATATTTCAAAAATTATTTTTAGTCTAAATAATTTTACCTTAATTTCTTGAAAAAAATCTCTTTATTAAAAAATTTTTGTAAAAAGAATGCATTAGATATTAGTAATTTTAGAAAAGAAAAAAAAAACATTTTGGTTCACTTCCTATTTGGAAAATTTAATAATCTAAATATATTGGTTTAGAATCACTCACAAAGAAATCTTTTTTGTTCATCTGAAATCATTGAAATCTTTTGAAATCTTCACAAATTTTATGAAACCTTTTGAAACAGTTTAACATCTTTAAAATATTTGTGAAATCTTCCGTATTCGTTTGAAATCATTGAAATATTTCAAATAGTTTTTTGTAAACAAATTTAATTTTGAAATATTTAAATCAATAAATAAATATAAATATATAAATAAATAAATCTTTGAAATATTTTGAAATCTTTAAAACATTTGCGAAATCTTTCTGAAATCTTTTGTATTCATTTGACATCATTAAAATATTTTTAATCTGTATAAAATCTTAGCAATCTGGTTTACTGTGACATTGAAATCTTTGAAATTCTTTAAATCTTCTAAATCTTTTGAAATCTTCTTAAAAAAATTGAAATCGTTTAAAATCTTTCAAATTTATCGAAATCTTTGAAATCTGATGTTCCCTTTTTTGAAATCTTCAATAAATTGTTAATGAAATCTTTGAAATATTTGTGAAATCTTTTGTGTTCGTTTGAAATCATTGAATTATTTAAAATCCTTGTGAAATCTTTTTCAATCGTCTGAAAAATGTTGAAATCATTTAAAATCTTTGAAATATTTTGAATTTTTAAAAATCTGATGTTCCCTTTTTTGAAATCTGAAATTCTTGTATTATTTAAAAATCTGTAATAAATTTTTAATGGAATCTTTGAAATATTTGTGAAACCTTTTGTGTTCGTTTGAAATCATTGAAATATTTAAAATCTTTTTAAATCATCTGAAAAACGTTGAAGTCGTTTAAAATCTTTGAAATTTTTCGAAATTTTCAAAATCTAATGTTCCCTTTTTTGAAATCTTTGAAATTCTTGTACTTTTTGTAAATATGTAATATATTTTTAATGAAATGTTTGAAATATTTGTGAAATCTTTCTGAAATCTTTTGTGTTCGTTTGAAATCATTAAAATATTTAAAATCTTATGAAATCTTTTGAAATATTTGTGCAACTTTTCTTAAATCTTTCTTTGTGAAATCTTTTTTATTCATTAAAATCATTGAAATCGATTTTAAAAAGTTGATTTAAAATGATTCAAAATACGATTAAAAATGTTTTCAATATAGACAACCATATTTCTAAGATTTCAAAATATTTCAAATATTTGAAACAATGTGAAAATTTTTTGGAAGATTTCACAAAGATTTCAAAAATTTCATAATAGTTTCTTAAAGATTTCAAAGGAATACAAAATTTTCCAAGATTTTAAACGACTTCAACATTTTTCAGGAGATTTAACAAGATTTCACAAGGATTTTGAATATTTCAAATGATTTTAAATGAATACAAAAAATTTCACAAATATTTCAAAGATTTCATGAAAAATGTAATAAAGATTTCAAAACAATACAAGAATTTCAAAGATTTCAAAACATTTCGAAGATCTGAAACGATCTCAAAATTTTTTTAGAAGATTTCACGAAGATTTCAAATTAATACGAAAGATTTTAAAAAGATTTCACAAATATTTCAAAAATTTCATAAAAGTATTTCATAAAACATTTCTCAAAGATTTCAAATATTTTAATGATTTCAAATAAATACAAAAGACTTTACCCATATTTCAAAGATTTTATGAAAAAATTAATAAAGATTTCAAAAGAATACAAGAATTTCAAAGATTTCATAACATTTCCAAGATTTGAAATGATTTCAAAATTTTGTGGATTTCAAAAGATTTCACAAAGATTGCAAATATTTCAATGATTTCAAACGAACACGAAAGATTTCAGGAAAATTTCACAAATATTTCACAAAGATTTCACCAAAAATGTATTAAAGATTTTAAAAAATACATGAATTTCAAAAATTTCAAAAAAGGGAACATTAGATTTTAAAGATTTCGAAAATTTTTTAAAATTTTAAACGACTTCAACATTTTGCAGACGATTGAAAAGGATTTCACAGGGATTTTAAATATTTCAATGATTTCAAACGAACACGAAAGATTTCACAAATATTTCAAAGATTTCATAAAAAATGTATGGAAGATTTAAAAAAAATAAAGAATTTCAAAGATTTCAAAAAAGGGAACATCAGATTTCAAAAATTTCAAAATATTCAAAGATTTTAAACGATTTCAACATTTTTCAGACGTTTTAAAAAAATTTCACAAGGATTTTAAGTATTTCAATGATTTCATTAAAAATTTATTGAAGATCTCAAAAAAGGGAACATCAAATTTCAAAGATTTCGATAAATTTGAAAGATTTTCAACGATTTCAATTTTTTTTAGAAGATTTCAAAAGATTTTCAAAGATTTTAGACGATTTCAGCATTTCTTAGAAGATTTCAAAAGATTTCACAAAGGTTTTAAATATTTCAATAATTTTAAACGAATGCAAAATATTTCAGAAAGATTTTACAAATATTTCAAAGAATTCATAAGGATTTCAAAAGATCTAAAGAATTTCAAAGATTTCAATAAGAGAGACCAGATTTCAAAGATTTTAAGCGATTTCCAAATTTTTTTAGAAGATTTCAAAAGATTTCAAATATTCGAGGGATTTCAATCGATTAAAAAAAATCCAGGAAGATCCCATCAATAAAGATTTGAAAAGATTTCAAAAGGTTTCAAAACATTTTTGAAGATTTGAAAAGATTTTACTAAGATTTCAAATAATTCAATGAGTTTAACGAATAAAAAAGATTTCACAAAGAAAGATTTAATAAAAAATTCACAAATATTTCAAAAGATTTCAAAGATTTCACAAAGATTTCGGACATTTCCAAAGAATTTATACGGATTAAAAATATTTTAATGATGTCATGATGTCAAATGGATACAAAAGATTTCAGAAAGATTTCGCAAATGTTTCAAATATTTCAAAATATTTCAAAGATTTATTTATTTATATATTTATATTTATTAATTTATTTAAATATTTCAAAATTAAATTTTTTGAAAAAAAAACGATTTGAAATATTCCAATGATTTCAAACGAATACCAAAGATTTCACAAATATTTTAAATATGTTGAAATATTTCAAAAGATTTCAAAAGATTTCAATGATTTCAGACAATTTTTCCCCCTTTCTAAAATTAATAATATTTAATGCATTCTTTTTACAACAATTTTTTAATAGAGATTTTTTTCAAGAAATTAAGGTAAAATTATTTAGACTCAAAAGAATTCGTTTAAAATCTTTGAAATCTGGTGTCTCTTATAGAAATCTTTGAAATTCTTTAGATCTTTTGAAATCCTGATGAATTCTTTGAAATATTTCTAAAATCTTTATGAAATATTTTGCATTTGTTTAAAATTATTGAAATATTTAAAACCTTTGTGAAATCTTTTGAAATCTTCTAAGAAATGCTGAAATCGTCTAAAATCTTTTAAATCTTTTGAAATCGTTATCAATTCTTTGAAATATTTGTTAAATCTTTTGAAATCTTCTAAAAAAAATTGAAATCGTTAAAAATCTTTCAAATTTATCGA
>CAKNXH010057437.1:5713-22972 GCA_932178445.1 Andricus quercusramuli
TTATTATATAATATATATATATATATATATATATATATATATAAAATGACTTATAATACAACTTTTCAGTGTGAAATAGAAGGATACCATGAAGTAAAAGAGAGAATTATTTATTTGCACCTCAAGGGATTTCTTGATACCTGCACGCTTGTTAACGAGTACGATCAATTAATAGAAAATCAGAAACGTAAAGATTTTCTCAGTGCATGGGCACATATGAGAGATAAGTATGCAAGAGGTTTACTTGTTCTCTTCCACATGTCTCACATCCTTGTACTAAGCCATCCTACGCCTACATTTGACAATAGTTACGTTCACTTATTTAGGGCTCTGGACATCATCAGGTCAGCAGAATGAAATCGCAATATGCAAAATAATCTATTCTAAAAAAAGTATTTAAATTCTTAGAAATTGATAAATTTATTATTATTTCCTATTAATATAAAATAGGCAGAAGGTTTCGTTGCCCCTGGCAGATATTCTAAGCTCTGTTCCTGGTTTATCGAAAGATTGGATATCAAACGTGAGATCTTGCTCGCCTCGAGTTCTCTTTTACTTTGAGACTTGTCCTAATCTTTTTCGCGATCCGGAAAATGGAGCTAATATTAAAAAATTGGAACATTCATTGGAGGACCAAATTTATCACGTATTGAGGAAAAATAGAATTGTTACGAATGTTTGGTAAAAAGATCATGTTTAGTTTAATAATGAAGTTTTGATTATCATTTATTCAGATTAAATACTTAGGGCAACCATTATTATTTACAGTTCAAATTCGCTATTTGCTATACCAGCGAATCAGGAATTCGTCTTCGTTTACACTGGCCCCACCGAATCTCGAGATATTCTAGGCTACATGTCTCGAAAACTTATTCAGAGCTGCAAAGTCAGTTCTAGTACCTCTACTTCCAGGAGCCTTGCTAGTCTGGATTCAAATTTGAATTCTACTGAATCAGAAGCTGGTAAGTATTTAAAAAATGCAACATTTGTAGTTGAGAAGTTACTCTTTACAGATACTTAAAATAATTTCCGTTTTTATCATTAAAATTTTCAGATGCTCATACATTTAATGTTTTTCTACAACAGCACATAAATCTCGCATTTGCCAAAGGCTTTGACGATAACGTCGGACGCCATACAGCACCTGCACATTTCGAAGTGAATGATTTTTGCAATGTTTTTTTAATCTTAAATCATAATCTGTTTTTGTCCATTGGTAATGGTTTTAAATTATTCATTTTTGATTGCAGATTCCTAATCTTCGTACATTTTTCGATGTAGCGAATAAGCTCTACAATTTTTTTATAAATGGCACTGATAAAGAATTGTCGCACTTGTGTAATCTGTTGGATACGGATGTTAAATTCAGTAAAAGCAGATGTAGCAAAGTTTTACCTAGAGCTTTGCTAACCTACCAAGAAAATCTTCCTCAACATTACACGAGGTTTGTCTTCTATTTAATAAGATTATTGTTTCACCTCTGTTAAAAAACTTTAACGATTTTTATGACTAGGTATCTTAATTAATAGCCTTTTAAGCTTTTATTTCCCTAATAATCCTTTTAATGTTGCCATATATATTATATATTCATATATAATTTGCGATACATACATTTTTGCCATCCACATAGTTTAAAGCTGTATTTGTTATATTAAAATTGATGTAAAGATTGAATAATTTGATTTGAATTAATGATTTATGTTAAAATGATCAATTATTACAAGTGTATTATCATTTAGTTGAATGCATTATTACTAGGGTAAAGGAACCAATTGTCGAGAAAATAATCAACCTCAAATTTTATTATCTTTTTTCTTATAGACAAAAACTTCCACACCTTTGGAACTTGTTTGTCTGGACAGAAAATTTATCCAACTTTAATTTCTATATGTATTTTTATACATAAAATTAAATCTTGATATAAAAATGGCGATAAAAAAAATGCGTCTTAACTTAACGAAAAAAATCAAATAAAGGAGAAATTTACTTAATTACTGGCTGTGTCTAGTCGTCCCGAAAAAATGGGAGAGCTGGAAAAGAGGGACGACGAGACACTTCGTACTGGATAACACTACAGAATAAAGTTTAATGAATGACACGTAATAACTAAAAATATCACTTAAAAGATAGAACGCTGGTAATTAAATAATTAAATAAGAAATATTAAATACGAATTTGAAACTTTAAAAAGTATAAGAAGACTTTGTTCTGGTTTTCTTTATTTAATATTTTTTTTTAATATGAAGCTTAATTTCTCGAGCCGAGTCCTCGAGAAATAGAGCTTTGAAAAAGTGGTCCCCAATCACCCGATGTTTTATTTAAATAAATACTAAATCCACTATTTTCAAATATTAAGAACGCTTTATTCTTCCAAATCACTGTAGTAAAATTTAGATGTAAAGAATAAATCAAGAAGTAACTTAATTTGTTTTTTAAATATATAAGTCGATTATTTTTTGTCCAGTTTTTGTTTTCGTTCTGAATACATCAACTTCAAATTAAAAAGTTTTCGAAGTTATTTTAATAGCATTACAATTTTTCTTTTTGATTTTTTAACAGGGCATATCATGAAACAAAACTTGCCCATGCAATGGCGGTGTTTGAAATGCACGCACGAGGACCTTTATTCGAAGAGTTCAGTGAAAAGTTACAGGAAGAATGCGATAAACACTGGAAATCAGGCAGACAAATGTGCGAAGTCCTTTCCTTAACAGGCAATCCTTGTACAAATCCGATTCACAAAGGTGGTAGCGAAGGTGCAGGTGGAGGCGAACAAACTGAGCCCAGAGATGACGACAGGTACAGACAAAGAAAACAATCTAAGTATGTTAAAAATACGAATAACTTGCAAGAAAAATGTGGCTTTCATAACACCAATTTTGTTTCACATTAATAACTAGGAAGGTAAAAATAAAACTAAGTCTCAAACTAAAAAATTTCTTTTGTTTTTGTTTATTCCTCTTCTACTTTATCAATTACGTGTTATAGGAATACCACAAAGATTTCAACTTCTAGACAACTTCAACTTTTATTTAAGCATCGTAGAACACATGAACATCAGCAAACACGAACTCGTTATAAAAATAATAAATACTAATAGCTTTGATTTTCACTATAGCATTATCACCTTTATCTTAATCTAATTTAAATACTGAACAACAAATATTATTTCTACTTATAATACTTAGGTTAAAATGTAGTGAAACTTAAAATTTTCTTTTCCTTCAATACTAATATTAAGAATATAAGTTTTTTTATTAATTTATACACAACTGCGTAGCGAAATGCCGGTTATGGAGCATTGCAGTGGAGTAAGATACGTCTGCGCTTGCAATTGTGGACGATGTCAAGGTCCTCGAGAGGATCCGTTTAGTTTACGACAAGCCAACTACGATTTTTTTCAAATGCTCGCAAAGCAGTGTGGATGTTCGCAGCTTGAAAACATACCCTTTCCTATTTTTCAACCCAGCACCCATAATTTCAGGTATTTAGAACTTCTTAAACTGCATTCATTCAATAAAGTCAAACTGTTTATATTTTTAAATATTTATGATCTGAATTGAAAAACTCGTTTAGTTTAATATTTGAGATAAAATTACTTTTGTTTTATAAATATTTATTTTGGAAATTAATATTTTTATTTTCAGAGCCGCTCAGTTGTTCTCAGCTACAAATCGTAAAGATTCTATTAGTCGTGTCGAATTGTCCACACCGCAAGGGCACACGCAAGTTTGCAGCTTAGGAGTTGGAACAATAAATGGTAAGTACTTACAGGAGGAAACTGATACGAAACTTGGCTTTAAAAAAGGTGTTTTAAGAAAGTTTAAACTAACAGAAAATACGATGTGATCAGTACAAATAAAATAAATTTTAAGGAGGTTTGTCGGATTTCAATCGTGTGCAAAATTACGAATCTTGCCAACGTTTCGTATGGGGCGCTCTGGTCAATCACAGGCATCGTAGAGAATATATATATATATAAAAAATAAAGTTAAACAACCACCGCAGGGTACCACTAAGAGCAACTGCCATCTAAAAAAAAAAAGATGTCAATAGCCCCCAGTGGAACCGCGGTAAAATACACCTATGGCCACGTCTCACATCCGTGAGATGGGTGGTCACAGGGCACGACGAAATCACAACGACAGGCCGGCGAAACCCTCGTGTGTCTTGAGGACACGAAGCGACCCAAGGATGACAGCTTTCTGCATCCATCTCGCAAGTGCCTTGGCATATTTTTGGCACGCGGGTATGGCTTTGAGGTTACGAACCAGTGATAGTTTAGCACCTCCGAGAGCACCTATCACAAGGACAATTACTCGTACCGAATATTTTGGGTACAGTCGTTGCAGCTCTCTTTTAAGGTCTTGATACCTCTCCTCTTTTTCTTTCTCCTTTGCAGTGATATTGTATTCGGACGGAGCCGAGAATTCGATCACGAATATAGTTCGTTTCTCGAAGTCTTGGAGAACAATGTCAGGCCTCGAGTGCGCAACGGAGACTGCTGCCCGAAAATCATAGTTCCAGAAAATCTGGCACTTCTCGTTTCGGACAATTGACTCTATATCCCTTGGAGCGTTCGGCAGGGCAGGGTCGCGACCAACACCATAAGAGCGACAAAGGTGGTAATAAAGTACTCTTAGGGCCGCGTTATGTCTATAGATATACGTTGTTCCTGCGTGGGTTGGACACCCCGATAGTATGTGTTCTAGGTACTCAGCGTGTGCATGACACGCTCTGCACCTATCACTGGGAACTTCTTGACATAAAATGCGGTGACGGTATGCTAAGGTGGAGATGACACCGTCCTGGCATGCGAAAATAAAGCCCTCTGTACCTGAATTGAGCCCTGATGATTTGAGGAAAGCAAAAGTTTGCTCCTTCGACAAGGACTGTTTTTCTACATTTCTGTAAAAGTTTCCGTGCATATGCTTGTCGAGTAGCTCTTGGTGAAATTTTCCAACCTCTGCTTTCTTCACTTCGGCTTTTAGACGTGAAGCATCTAGATGGAGTAATGCACTTTCCTCACTTCTGATATTAAAATTCAGGCCAAGGGTCTCGGCAGCTTGCTCCGCGGCTTTGTAAAGGAACGCTCCTTCGCCAATCATCTCGTGGTTTCTGACCATCTTTAGGAGAGGATCTCTGCCATTTGCAACGATGTAAGCTGTACTCAAAATAATTCGGTTATGAAGACACTGGAGATTCAGAAGTCCGCGTCCGCCTTGACGGCGTGAAATGTATAATCGCGGAACTGACGAATTGATATGCAAGCTTTTACGCATATGCATGATCTTACGCGTGGTGACATCAAGGGCCTTAAGCTCGTTCTTCGTCCATTGAACCACCCCAAACGAGTAGAGTAGGACCGGGACGGCAAGCATGTTAGTCGCAGATACCTTGTTCAACGCCGACAGATTGGAAGACCAAATCTGTCGAAGAAGATGCTTGTATCTGCTTCGGAGAGACTCCTTCACTGATGTTACGTCCTGAATGCGGCTTTGAGGCACGCCCAGGTATGTATAGGTCTCTCCAGTGTTAAGATGTCTAATAACACTTATATCGACAAGCTCAGGGTCCTTGGGAACGCCAGTAATCTTTCCTTTCTTCAAATGAATTTTGGCACACTTTTCCAAACCAAAGTCCATCCCAATCTCTCCTGTGTAGTTCTTGACGATATTTATAGCAGTTTGAAGTTTGCTTTTACCAGCGGCATAGATCTTCAGGTCATCCATATAAAATACATGAGTGACCTTATGCTCACGCTGATTAGTGTCGCCACAGAGGTATCCAGGAGAATTTCGTAGTGCGAGAGATAGAGGCAGAAGTGTGATGCAAAAAAGTAAAGGGCTCATACTATCCCCTTGAAAGACGCCCCTCTGGAAGGTGACCTTGTTCGTCGTCACTCGATGATTCCTAGATGAGATTGTAAATCTAGTTTTCCAAAGAGGCATCAATCTCTCTATGCATCTCACTATGTGTGGATGTACCTTCAAGCTTTCCAACAGAGAGATGATAAGTCTATGAGAGGTTGAATCGAAAGCTTTCCGGTAGTCAATCCAGGCCATTGAAAGGACGCGCTGATGGACTGTAGCGTCTTTACAAACACACCTGTCAATCAGCAGGTTCTCTCGACAGCCTGCTACACCTTTTTTCGAGCCTAGTTGTTCGTACATCTCTCGCCATACAGGCTCAATTCGTCGAACAATCCTGTTGTTTAGGACAGCTGTAAAGATCTTATACAGTGTGTTCAAACAAGTTATTGGCCTGTAATTCTCCGGTTTGGACAAGTTGCCTTTTTTCGGTAGGAGTATAGTACGTCCAAACACCAGCCACTGCGGAATGGGCGTCTCCGACTTTAAATATGAGGTGAATATGCGGGCCAAATGTCAGGTTAGCCCTGAAGAAGTTAACTGCAATTTTCACGAAAGGTCGGCAAGATACGTAGTTTTGCGCACGATTGAAACCCGAAAAACCTCCTTTAAATTTATAATAATGAAGCATCGTGCAAGCATTAAATCTATTACTACAAATTTAAATGAATCAGTGGCGTAGCCTGGGGAGCTGACCCCCACCCCCGGAAATTTCGTAATCACATATGTGTTGTAGACAGGAAAACTTCATTGTATTTTCAACAGCTTGTGTCTATGTTCTGACATATCTGTTTTTTTGCCATAAATGCTAATAATGAAGAGGGATTATATAGAGTATAGACACCGTAATGAACTGGTGCGTTTGTTCTGCAGGTTACCTGCGAAAATGAAGGCAGTAAACCGTAAACCGTAAACCTCCATTTTTTTCGACCCCCCCCCCCCCCCCTCCCACATGCGTTTTTTTTCAAATTGTTTTTCGAGATTATGCAAGTCGCATGAAGTTTAACACGTATTTACCATAAGAAAAAAAGACGTTTTTTAAATTTTATTCATAATCGTCAATATTAGTTATATCGATTTGAAACTTTTCTGGCGCTAATTATAATTTTTGGCTGTTTTTTATAATACAAATTGTTTATAATACATAAAATACTACTTTATACTGATAACTAGAAGCTTACATGAATTGTTTCAACAATTTATTACTATTTTTAGCAATTTTCTCTTAGAATAGATTTAAAGAATCGCGGTTATTCCGAATATTTCAACTTTTCAATTACAGCGAGGCAATAATCAATTAAATATAACAGAAATTTTCAAATAATATAGCATTATTTATAATAATATTCTCTCAAAATAATGCTGAAAAGTTGCAGTTTTTTCTAAAACTTTCCACTTTTTATCGCTTTTTCAATTTGAGTGAGGTAATAATTAATTCAAGTTAACAAACATAATTGTTTAAGCAATTGATCATTAATTTCAATAATATTCTCTTTCAATATTGCCAGAAGTTTGCAGTTTTTCCTAGAATATTACAATTTTTGTTCACTTTTCGCTTAGAGTGACTTAATGATTTGTGAAATTTAATAAATATAATTCTTCAAACAAATTATTGTTTATAACATCTTCTCCTATAGCAATGCTACACATTTGCGGCCTTTTTTCCGAAATTTTCCACTTTCTGTCAACTTTTCACTTTGTGAGACAATAGCTAATGCATCTTAACAAACATAATTGTTCAAACAGTTTATTATTGTTTATAACTGTCTTCTTTTAGTAAATTAAAAAGTTGCGGTTTTTCTGAAATTTTTTACTTTGCTTTGACTTTTTAGCTATGAGCATATAATACATAAACAAAGAGAGAATCATTTCTTAAACAATCTCTTTCTTTTTTGTGATTATATTTGCCTGAAATAAAATATATATTTGAAATATTCTTCAAATTTTCAATATAAATTTTTCTTGAGAGCCTTTTTGTTTAAATTAATATTAATATTTATTATTTGTGGACTTTCGCATGAAAAGGGCCCCTGTGGGCGGTTCTAGCATTAATATAGAAGAAAATAGTTATAAAAGATAATAGTTTGATTAAACAAGTAGGTTTGGACCGAATCCATTTCAAATCAGGCAGATTCTACACTTAAAGTTGCAGAATCTCTCGGGGACAAAATATGTTGTTTTTTAGAGGAAATTAGGCGATAAGTATTTTTGCGATTTGTGTAAAAAAAAATTTTACACAGTTATGCGTATTTGAATTTTTGGCTTTTTTTTTCAAAAAAACCCCAATTTTTTTTAAACTCGTATAACTTTTGACATGATTTAGATATTTACTACTTCTTTGCAGATTCTGCTAGAGTTTACTGCCTTCTTTCGAAATTCGCAAGGAAATTAAAAAAATCTTAAAAATTAACTAAATGGCGGCAGTTTTTCTGAAAATGTTAAAAGTCGATTTTCTCAAAAAAGCCACACTTATATTTTTTGCCAATTTTTCGTTGAATTTGTACTATCATAAGGAAAATACCTTGTAAGTTTAATGCGGGCTAAATAACTTTTGTGGGTAGGAGAATTTTTTTTTCATAAAATCGAATTTTCGCATTTTTCTTGAAAACAACAACAGATACAAAAAAATGTTGAGAAAATAGTTTGCACATTTAAAGAAGTTCTATAAAAAATTCTGTTACGCATTTACGATATTTTGTACCATTTCCGAGAAAAATGAAAAAATTCTTTTTTCATAAACAAAAAATTGTCTTCTTTCCTGGCTTATGGAAATACCCACCATTTTTGTTAAATATTAAAAAGTTATATACGTTCATATGAGGAATGCTCCATGTTAGTTTTATGTGGGCTGAACAATTTTTATCATCAGAAAATTATTTTTCATAAATTCGAATTTTGAAATTTTTCGCTGAAACAATTTAAATTACAAAATGAATGCCAATACAAGAAATTTGTGTACTGAAAAGTTTTTATCTTCAATATATTTAAATATATATCACATTTATCCAGGTATTTTTAACAATGTGTAAAAGCTTAATCTCAATCTCAGTTTAAAAAATAAATGAATAATACCTGGATTAATATTCAACAAAAATGGTGGATATTTCGAATGAAGACAATTTTTTGTTTATGAAAATGGAGTTTTTTCATTTTTGTCGGAAATGGTACAAGATGTCATAAATGTGTAAGAGAAATTTTTGTAGAACTTTTTTAAATGTGCAAACTATTTTCTCAAAATTTTGTTGTGTCTGATATTGTTTTCAAGAAAAATGCGAAAATTCGATTTTATGACAAAAAATTCTCCTGCCAACAAAAGTAATTTAGCCCATATTAAACTCACAAGGTCTTTTCCTTATGATAGTACAAATTCAACAAAAAATTGGAAAAAATATAAGTGTGTGCCTAATTTCCTGTAAAAAAACAACATATTTTGTAACCGAGAGATTCTGCAACTTCAAGTGTAGAACCTGCCTGATTTGAAATGGATTCGGTCTTTGTTAAATTTCATAATTATTACCTTACTCTACGTGAAAATTTGACAAAAAGTTAAAAAATTGCAAAAAGATCGCAACTATTTAGCATTATTATAGAATATAATTATAAACAATGATAATTTTTTCAAACAATTATTTTCGTTAAATTATTATTATTGCCAACGGCCATACCACGCTGGAAACACCAGTTCTCGTTAGATCACTGAAGTTAAGCAGTGTTGGGCGCGGTTAGTACTTGGATGGGTGACCGTTCGAGAATAATACTAATGCGTTGCGGTTGGCGTCGTGGGTGGGGTGAGCCCATACTTGTAGTTATTTACTACAAGAAACTATCCACCTAGAAACACTACCCGGAGCGGGTAGTGTCACGCCTACCCCGAAAGGGAAATGGCTTAATGGTATACATACATACCTCGCTCTAAGTGAAAAGTTGACAAGAAATGAAAAATTTAAGAAAAAACTGCAATTATGTAGCATAACTATAGGAGAAGGTAGTTATAAACAATAATAATTAGTTTGAACAATGATGTTTGTTGAATTTCATTAATTATTACCATAGTTTAAGTGAAATAAAGAGAATCAATATTTATTAAAAAAGGTAATAAATTGTTTAAGCAATTATGTTTGTTACCTTCAATATTAATTCATTTTATTTTTTGGTCACCCTTTCTTGCACTTCTTCCCTAAGTTTAGGGGGGGGGGGGCGCCCGAAAAAATTCCTGGCTACGCTGCTGAAATGAATGCGAAAAAGAACATAATTGAATTCAAGAAGGAATTGTCAAATTATTAAGAAAAATGATGAACGTTTATTTAAATCTTAGACAACATAACAGTCTATGGCAGTGGAGGTCAGTCAGCTCCCACGAGTGATCCGATTGGCGGAGAAACACAGAGACTCAGCAACAAAACGAGCCTCACCCTGAGCGAAGGTCACAAAGTTGTCATCGAGGTATCAGATGTTGATTCTGAAAATTTAAAAGGTAAATAAGTAATTAATAATATGAAGTTTCTGCTTATGTTGCATATATGTATATAAGTTAGTATTTCACTGTACGTACGAATAAAATAAATCAATAGTTTATGCAATGTATGTGATGTTTAGTTATATAATATTCTAGAAAAATCTCTGGTCAGACAACCATCAACAACGGAATATCTACCAGGAATGTTGCACACGGAATCTCCAGCTGGACTCTTGCCACAATTTTCGAGTTGGTCACTAGTGTGCCTTGGTCCTAGTAGTCTTTACTCTCACAATTTAGGTTTGCAACATCAGGCGGGAGTTCTAGCCAATTCAGCCTTTCTCTTGCCGTGGGATGTAACCGTTAGGTAAATATATTAAATATTAAAGTAACTTTTTTTCTTACAAAATATTGAGATCGAAAATCTTGACAGCGCTGTCAACATTTCCGATCACAATTTAATTTGACAGACCATATATAATTCTTCTTAAGAGTCTTCTGAATATATTCAGCAAATGTCATTTCAACAACTTTTTAATTTTTTTTCAAGAATACCTAGGTATGTTTAAAAAAAAATAATTTTTTGCAGGTTACAGGAAGAATGTTTTGAAAATTTTTATTTAATACTTGTTATTTCTTACATTAGGTTTATATTTTTTGTAATATAGTTTTTGAAGGACTTTTATTAGTAGTTGTAAAAGTTAACGACAAAATCGTATACTATAAAAAAAAAACATCCCTACGTTCTCGAATATTTAATAAACATAATTTTTTTGTAGAAATTGTTGATGAACGTTGTTGGCTTTAGGGTCAGGTGAATTGAAAACAGTTGCTTCAAAACGTTTCGGCACACAATAGTTTCCCTCACCAGTGAATTTAATTAAATCTGTGAAAATTGCATAATGTCGTGTAGGTACGCAGTTTTACAACTGAAAGTATTATTCTTTGGTTAATATCTTAGTTGTGAAATTGTATAAATTTTTTACTTTCAAATTTAAATTTTATTAATAACTATTAATAAATCTTGAAGCCTCGGTGACTCAGACGATAGCGCGTCTGACTTTCCATGCAGGAGGTCTGGGGTTCGATCCCTGAGCCGGCTACCAATGGAAATTTTTCTATGTACTTCTACCGAGGCTTCGGTGGTTCGGAACCCCCCTAAAACTGTAGGTCCCCTCAGAAAAAACTGGTGTCATACCAAGGTGAGGCTCCATGTCAAGGGGCCTAGCCTTGGGGGTCGAAGCCGATTTTGAGAAGACTTGAAAATGAGTCAGCGTTTTTCTCGCGCTTGGGGGAATTTTCTGTCATTGTTAGAAACTATATCTGTGAACGTATTGTTTTCTTTGTTTTCAATCAAATTTTAGTAGAAATAAAAAAAAACATTGCAGGTGAGAATAATTCTTCAAGTATTCTTCAAATAATGTATTCTGACATAGTTTAGTGAAAATATCAATATTCGCGTTGACAAAACGCAGTCAAGTAATAACTTACGCTAGTAAAATTTCCAAATTAACCAAAGTTATTGTACAGAAAATTACAGTTTTAAATTTTGTTTTTAAATTAAATATATATATATATATATATATATATATATATATATATATATATAACATCTAAGGATAAACATCATGGCAATGAACTTTGTGAAGAATCCGGTGACAAGACAGTCTTCTTCAGTTGAGAAATCCTGTGTGATGAAAAAGACGGAAATTACAGAAAAATCGGGAAATGAGAACGTCTCAAAGGAAAATTTATTTCGAATATTAGACTCTTGGTGGCGAAAAAAGCTAAACAGGAACTAGATAAATTTTTAAAGTTTTGACTCGGTGACTTTTTGAAAAGGGAATTAAGTGATATCCTGGAATACGGGGGAAAAGGAAAACTAGATCGAGACGAAGATGAGGAAAGGACCATATGGGAGGCAGCGACAAAGACAGCTCTATCTAGATCAAAAGAAAAGGGAGCCCAATGGCAGGATGAAAATACTAAGCTGAGAGAAAGAATCGTGAGACTCGAAAATAAAATTGAAGATTTTAAGAAAATAAACATCGCGGAAAATAATCTTGAGTTTAAAGGGGGGCAGCCAGATAAGCAACAGGGGATAAGTCAGTTAGAGAAAATGGCAACCAGTCTTGCTTAGAGTTTGTTAACGAAGAGGAATTGAACAACAGCAGTGATAGCGAGAATTCAACGAGTCCAGAAAGGCTTTCAGCCAGAGAATTAGTGTGGGAATTAGAAGAGAGAAGAAAAAGGAAAAACTGGAGTAACGAAATGCAAACGATACTCTGGAATTTGACGGAAATAAAAATTCACATTAAAGCAGTGAGTATAATAGGAGGGGGTGTCCTATTGAGGCTGTCCTCATGGGAAGAAAAAGTGAAACTAATGAGGGTCAAGAAGCGGCTAAAAAGCACATCGAGGTCCAGAAATGGATTATTGGAAAAGTTAAAAGATACCGAAGAAAAGGAGCTGATGCATGCTGGAGCTACATGAAGTGGAGGATTGGAAACCGGGATTTCTTTGGGATGAGAAAGATGGAGTGAAGGAAATAAGTAGATTTCAAGGAGGCTGGGTGCAAAGTAATTGAATATTTGTCATGGAACATTTCGGAAGGGAGGAGTGTTGGACTCGGTAGAATTCTGGAGATAATATGATGTGGTCGCGTTTCCAAGAAACCTGGCTGGTGCAGGGAAGTATCCCTGACATCAAAATTAAACTGGATGAAGATTTTAGTGCTAAACCGGCAACTAGAGACAATAAGAAGGGTAGAGCTAAAGGGGGACACTTGATTGGTGTAAAGAAAGAATTGAGTGAAGGAATGTGTGCTGAAGAGTGGGAGTATGGGATGATCTTCAAAGGCGGCTGGAAACTAAACGGAAATAATGTAAGTATTGTAACTTTGTAAAACAATGTTGGTTTTTCGTAATTTAAAGTTGAACTAAGCAATATGATCGAAGATATGCGAGGGAGGGGAGAGGAACTTGGCTTAGTAGAGGATTGGAATGCCACAGTGGGCAAAGAACAGGGAGGAAGTGATTGGGACAGGAGGGATTTGGATAGGGGCTATTGCAGGGTTATAAACTCAGAAGATAAGGTATTAAACGCAGAGGGCAAAAAATTATTAGAATTCTGTGAAGAGCAAGGGCTTAGAATATTAAGCGGAAGATTGCAGGAGGACATGGAGGGAAAGTGGACACATATCTGCGGAGACGGGGGGCCGGTGTTAGACTATGTAGATTTTTTAGAAAAGAGTGAAGAATGTGCATTCAAGGAAATCAAAGTCGAAGTCAGAACGGAATCAGACCATCTTCCAGTCAGTTTCTCTCTAGAATTAGAAATTACTATTTTCAATACGGAACCCTTTTTGAGAAAGGAAAATAGGAAAACGACAACCTGTTTAAAATGGAAAAAGGATAAGGGAGAGGATTATGGAAAAGAAATGGAAAAATTGTGGGAGGAATGCGAAGAAAATGACAACTGGGAGAGTCGTTGTGTAAGGTTCAGGGAATGTATTCGGAAGGTAGCAAAAGCGGTAGGATGGTTTGGGGTTGTCTTAAAAAACACCTCGAGAAAAAGAATGACGAAGGAAAGGAAAAACTAAAAGAGGAAAAGAAGAAACTTGAAAGCTTGTACAAAAAAAGGGAAAGGAGAAACGGAAGAAAAAGTGGAAAAAGGTTGAGGAAAGTAGATGTATGCAAAGCTTCGGGCAGAAGATAGAAAACTTCAGGCCGAGAAGGAAGAGAAAGAGGAGAAAAAAAATAGGAAAAAAGAGATGGCTAAACCATTTTAGAAACTTACTTGAGGTAGGAAAAGGAAATAGTTTTGATATAGAGTCAGAGGTGGAGAATGAAGATGACATGGCGGATGTAGAAAAGGTTAGGGTCGGTGACAAAAGGGGGAATGAAGACGCCTCAGAAGAGCCAGTGGAATATGTCAGGGAAGTAGGAGAAGACGAACTTAATGGTGATATAACTTTTGACAACGGCGTAAATAGCGAAAGGTTGGGAAAAGGCAGGGATAATGCCGATATTTAAAAGGGAGGAAGAAGATGATACGGGTAATTACAGGGGAATTTCTTTGCTAGAAAGCGGTTATAAAATCTTAGCAGCAATTATTGATGAAAGGATTCGTGAGTGGATGGAAAAGAAAGGTCTATACAAGGAGAGCCAGGCTGGTTTTAGAAAAAAGAGATCCAATAGAGATCACGTCTTCGTCTCGAACTGTCTTGTTAATAATAAACTATAAAGCGAAAGTGGAAAACTCTGTGCTGCATTCGTTGATTTAAAAAAAGCTTTTGACACGGTGGACAGAGAAATTCTCTTTAAAAAACTATCAAAGCTAGGCATAAGAGGCAGGATGCTAGAAATGAGTAAGGAAATATATAGAGTAACATTAAACGAGGCTCTAACGGAGAAGGGGCCACAGATTGCTTTGAAACAAGTAGGGGAGTGAGACAAGTATTCCCGCTGAGTCCCACACTTTTGAATATTTTTATAGAGGACATGGACGAAATCTGGGGCGAAAAAATGAAAAGGAGAACGGTCATAGGTAACGAGAAGATCTTTGCTCTGAAAATTGCAAATGTTAAAATCCTTAGGACGGTACGTAGGTAAAAGCAAATTGGAAATCAACGTCAAGAAATCAAATGTTATTATTTTAGGAATAAAGACAGGAAAAAGAATGCAACAGGCGAGTGTAAGTTCAACAGAGAAAAATGAAAGGTGGTAGAGGAAGTTAAATACTTGTGGTTTTGGTTTACATCAGGAGGGACACACAGAACAATGCCGATCATCCTAGAGTTCGGGGTGCTGAAAATAATTTAGATGGAAACACGACGACCAACCGGCGCAACGCCCACATTGAGTGGACGGATCAACTTAGGAATGACGTGCTAGACTGTTACGATGCCAGCATTATCCCTGTTCGCGGAGGCTTTATGGCGCGTATGCATACTCTGTAGTCCCAGAAACACTCAGAGCTTCAGCATGTTTCGCATCAGTCTTTGCGAAATCAAGCCGACTACCTCCGGAAAAATGGATATGTACGCGGAGCGTTTCCCCAACCGCTGCTTGATCAAGCTGCAGACGAAGATGAGGAGCGACATTAAGACCAACCGCAGAAAACAGACACCTTCTGAGAGATAATCGCAATTTCAGTACAAGGAGGAACATCAACATGCAAATTCCTCTTAAGCCCCAAGATCTGGCTGAAATGGATGCCTCCCGTCCTGGAGATATCTCGCAAGAGTCCGACCTCTGGACCATCAATTGCTCAGCTTATGATGCTGCGAGAGCTTTGGCTGATTCAAGTCGAAGTCTAAAACCGAGGATGGATCAAAAGACCAAAAGACGGTTGCATCAACTGAACAAGAAAATTGGATGGGCAAGACAGAATGCGTCCCGTGTTCAATGTGTTATTGAGTACATAACATCTGGTAGACCGTTCACGGATGCAAGGAGGAGAATACAGAAGAGGGAGAGATGGATCAGGGAGAATCAACAGTTTCTCGCTGACCCATCACGCCTCTTCAGCTGACAATATCATCCGCTTCAAGGAGTTTTGCGACAAACTCATAAAATCTGAAGATGAATGACCATCAGTCACTGCCGAACAGGTGAAAAAAGCACTTAGAGACACGAAGAAATTTTCCGCTTCTGGACCAGATTGTATCAAGAACTTTTGGTGGAAGAAGTTTAGTTTTATACACCAACATTTGGCCCGCATATTCACCTTATATTTAAAGTCGGAGACGCCCATTCCGCAGTGGCTGGTGTTAGGACGCACTATACTCCTACCGAAAAAGGCAACTTGTACAAACCAGAGAATTACAGGCCAATAACTTGTTTGAACACACTGCACAAGATCTTTACAGCTGTCCTAAACAAGAGGATTGTTCCGCGAATTGAGCCTGTATGGCGAGAGATGTACGAACAACGTGGCACGAAAAAAGGTGTAACAGGCTTTCGAGAGAACCTGCTAATTGACAGGTGTGTCTGTAAAGACGCTGCAGCGCATCAGCGCGTCCTGTCAATGGCCTGGATTGACTACCGGAAAGCTTTCGATTCAACCTCTCATAGACTTATCATCTATCTGTTGGAAAGCTTGAAGATGCATCCACACCTGGGCGTCCCTCAAAGCCAAATTCAGGACGTAACTATAGTGAAGGAGTCTCTCCGAAGCAGATACAAGCATCTTCTTCGACAGATTTGGTCTTCCAATCTGTCGGCGTTGAACGAGGTATCTGCGACTAGCATTCTTGCCGTCCCGGTTCTACTCTACTCGTTTGGCGTGATTCAATGGGCGAAGAACGAGCTCAAGGCCCTTGATGTCACCACACGTAAGATCATGCATATGCACAAAAGCTTGCATATCAATACGTCAGTTCCACGATTATACATTTCACGCCGTCAAGGCGGACGCGGACTTTTAAATCTCCAGTGTCTTCATAACCAAATTGTTCTAAGTACAGCTTACATCGTTGCGAATGGCAGATATCCTCACCTAAAGATGGTCAGGAACAACGTGATGATTGGCGAAGGAGCGTTCCTTTACAAAGCCGCGGAGCAAGCGTCCGAGACCCTTGGCCTGAATTTTAACATCAGAAGTGAGGAAAGTGCATTACTCCATCTACATGCTTCACGTCTAAAAGTCGAAGTAAAGAAAGCTGAGATTGGAAAATTTCACCAACAGCTACTCGACAAGCATATGCACGGAAACTTTCACAGAAATGTAGAAAAACGGTCCTTGTCGAAGGAGTAATCTTTTGCTTTCCTCCAATCATCAGGGCTCAATTCAGGTACAGAGGGTTTTATTTTCGCATGCCAGGACGGTGTCATTTCCACCGTAGCATACCGTGACTTCATATTATGTCAAGAAGTTCCCAATTATAGGTGCAGAGCGTGTCATGCACACGCTGAGTACCCACAACACATA
>CAKNXH010057437.1:23072-39788 GCA_932178445.1 Andricus quercusramuli
TGGTCGCTCTTACGGTGTTGGTCACGACCCTGCCCTGCCGATCGCTCCAATGGATATAGAGTCAATTGTCCGAAACGAGAAGTGCCAAATTTTCTGGAACTACGATTTTCGGACAGCAGTATTCGTTGCGCACTCAAGGCCTGACATTGTTCTCCAAGACTTCGAGAAACGAACTATATTCGTGATCGAATTATCGGCTGCGTCCGAATACAACATCACTGCAAAGGAGAAAGAAAAAGATGTGAGGTATCAAGACCTCAGAAGAGAGCTGCAACGACTGTACCCAAAATATTCGGTGCGAGTAATTGTCCTTGTGATAGGTGCTCTTGGAGGTGTAAAAATAACACTGGTTCGAAACCTTAAAGCCATACCCGCGTGCCAAAAGTATGCCGAAGCACTTGCGAGATGGATGCAGAGAGCTGCCATCCTTGTGTCTCTTCGTGTCCTCAAGACACACGAGGGTTTCGCCGGCCTGTCGTTGTGATTTTGTCGTGCCCTGTGATAGCACCTATCTCACGGTCGTGAGACGTGGCCATATGTGTGATTTACCTCGGTTCTGCTGGGAGCCAATGTCATTCTGTATTGAATCCGTCGCAGACTGTAATCACTTATCTCACGGTCGTGAGACGTGGTTGCGGCTGAAATTTTACCGCGATTTCGCTGGGAGCGGGTGCAGTTTTTCAGAATAGCACCCGCTCCCATCGAAATCCCGCGGTTGTACGTAATTATATATACAGTAAGGCCAAATTCATAGTAGTCATATCCATGAGTGCGAAAGAGACGCTTTTATGCACCATCTACTAGCGTCTCACTCGCACTCACGCTTCCCTATGACTACTATGAAATTGACCTTACCGTATATTAAAATAGCCCAAAAAAGCGACTGTTTAAGTGTTCATGAGCGACTGGAAATTCGTGTAGCCTACGCAAAATCAGAATATGCCCATTTTTTTGTTTTGTTGTAGAATCATTTTTCAGCTCGCTAAAATATTTTCAAAATTTTTGTTAAAGTATGTAAAAAAGATAAAACTGTGAGTCCACTCGAAGGATTCACCTGCTTGGCGACTGGAGGCTTTTTCTCACTCCGTTCAAATATCTACCTAGAGACTTACGACCTGAAAGTTTATTACTGGAAACTTGAAGTGTCATTGTTAGCAGCTCCCTTCGCGCTTATAGTCGAAATGGATATTATAAAAGTTGAAAATAAAATGCTTTGTAAAGTTAATTTGGAAATATTTTTATGACCAAAAATTCTGCACTTATTCAAAATAGTCAGTTTATTGGTTCAGTGTTAAATATCGGAATTAATTAGTCTTAAGAAATATTTAATAAATGAAAGTGAACATTTAATTTCTGCAAATAGTATTTTTTATTGAATAAAGTTCTCAAGAAAATATTCAATATAACAATAACAATTCTTTTGTGGATGAAACAAAAACTCTTATAAGTCTTCTTCTAGACTTTTTTACGTATCTCGTGTCATTTGGCGTAATATTGGAATTTTTGCATATCAATTTCTATAGATAAAGTAAAAACGACGCGTTTTGTCGCAAAATGGTTCAAAGAAATTCTGTAGGAATTTTTAAAAGCTGAAATTCTTCCAAAAACCTTTCCCCATATTTTGCGTCATTTAGCTTAAAATTTAAATTTTGAATTTTTTTTCATAGTTTTTCGATAAATCCAACCATAAAATTCGAATTTTTTACTTGTTTATTTTCGATGTATAGAACTAAAATTTTGAGTTCTATCAAAAAGTCTTTTGAAGGAAAATGGTAGATATTTGAAAAAAACTTCAATTCTTCTCTTAAACTTTTTTCACGTAATGATGAGAGTGTAAAAAGAAAGGAAGGTTTCGAGCAATATCGGACATTCAAGAAATTATTGTTGGCGCACATCGAGACAAATAGTATTACGAAAGAGATAATCATCTACCGATTTTTCTAAAGATGTCTTATCAGTATCGGGTACATGATGTCGAAGAGAATTCACATTTAGGAGCGAACATTGCAACTGCTCTTCATTTGCTGTTATGTGAGAGTTGTACTCGGAAATTAACGCTACCCCGTATTATGCATTGTCGTTAGTGACTGCTAATCCGCAAATTGCATGTAAAGCAAATTTGTAATCCTCTCTGGAATTCCAGGTCTCTGGATCGAATTTCAAAAAATCAGATGAAATATTCAATTTCTGCAATATCTCTATACTTCTTGTAGTCACAAGCTTTTCGACAGTTAAAGCCCTAATTTCATTTTTTTGCTTTAGATTAAGTTCTAAGCGTTTTGATTTTCCGGGAGGAAAAGTCCCTAAGTCCTAAGGGGCTCAGGCGCATTTTATAGGAACTATTGCAAATTAAAAAATGGTTTTTTTCATCATAAAAGAACGACTAAACGTTGATTTAATTTTGTACATATCATTGATTGATCAATTTTAATAAAGCAACTGGTTTTTAAGCACTTCTAAACAATTTAAATACAAATATTTTCTGTTAAGCCATGTAATTTTGAATTGAAATTAACAAAATAAATTATATTAAATCAATTATTCAAATAACATTATTAAATCTTTTAAAATTGAAATTAAAATAATTTGCAACTTCCGTTTTTCAATACCCGAATATATTGAATTTCAAAAGTTATCAGTTGGTAATGATTTTATGGTTTGTTCGTGCCTTAGCCCGGTTTGCCGAGTTCTGCCACTCCCTTTAGGGAGTGGCCTACGGGGGAACCTATAGCTAAGTTATCAGTTTTTACCCATTTTTCAAACCCCTTTGTCTAATATAAAGCTTTGACCATATCAGTTCTTTTCCAAATTTATGCTGAGAGGTTTAAAGTATACTCTGTAAAAATTTATCTCCAGACAAACTTCACCAAAGCGTGCAAAGCGCCCACCAAAGTCTGCAAATATTGAAATTTTGTTAAATTTCTCATTGTTTTACTATTGTTTCATAATATTTCTGAAATATGAAAATTTGAATTATTCGGAACTTAGGGACCCTATAATAGTAGAGAATATGCATGTCAAAGTTACTAGAAAAGTAGAGTATATCCATGTTAAGTTCCCCACGCATGAAGTTGTTCTATATTCAAGATGAAAAGGTCTATTTGAAATTTTCTTTTTTTCTAACTGAAAGCCACCAGGGTGCCTTTTCACAGAGTTAAATTTTACAGATAAAAAATGATTTCTAAACAATAATGACCAGTTCTGTCGAATTCGTTTCTAGCCGAAAAATTTTGTTATTTTCCAAGTTAATTTTGCCAACAATTTTTTTGAAATTAATTCAGGGTTTTTATGTTGTTTTTTTTCGGAAAATTGATTTGGAATATAAAAAACTGCTGAGACAAGAAACAATGCCGATAAAAGTTGTAATGGTTTACAAATTTTTGAATCCCGAAGTGCCGCTCCGTGAAAATGCATTCTTATGAAAAATCTTAATTTTTAAGATCTCAACCTTAAAAATTTCAGAAAGAAGCATTCACACAAAAATTTCAAATTGGAATATTCTTGAAATGTGAACTATTAAATCTCAACCTTTTTAAATTAGAGCTTGCAAAATAAAAAATTTTTAAATCACTGTTTCCTCACAGAGTACTTACTGCATGTTATGTATTTATTAGGGACTTCGAGTCGCATTCGTTGACCTATCAGAGAGAACCTTTCATAACCTTTCGTGTCCTACTAAAGGTATTTTTTAATTTTCAAACAATAGTATATTGTGTGACAAGGGAGTAAAGTTTGTCTTTTTGAGAGAGTGCAAAGTTTGCCGTCCCCGGCTACGGCGCGCCTTCGCCTCATGCGGACAAACTTCGCACTCGCTCAAAAAGACCAATCATTCCCGCCTTCTACATGCTATTTGTTCTTACACATGTAAAGTGAAGACAAGATTCTGAAGCTGTAGGGCGTGGAAGTAAAATAAGATTCGTAAATGGCAGCATTAAGAAATATGTTATTGTCTACAAAAGTATATAAAAGCAGATTGACAACAAACGCTGCCTAGGGGCGCAGCCCCTGGCGGGGTAGAGGTTTTTTCCTTGCCTTTACTTGACCTGTTACTGTATGACAAGTATACTTTCACTCTCCGAAAAGTATAAAAAAGAGTTTAGAATCCTGCATTGATTCTTCTATCGCACTCCTGGCTTTCTCCAGAATCGACATAAGTTTCGACATAACTACTGGTACAACTAGACCAAACTTTGACCACAACCTCTGCAATCGAGTTCACGTGAAAGAAAGTAGTTGACTAATGCCACATTCCGTGAAAATATGATCAGGGAGCGGGGCTTAAGTACTTTCGTCATACTCTCTTGCGACTAAAGTAAAACCAATGGCCATGTGTTTATGCACGAAAATTGTCTTTAGTCCCATGAGTTAAAAACTTCAACTGTATTCTCGCTTTTCAGGGATTACCCAGATAACAAAATACGCGCACAGTGCGAACGGTACCGCTCTTACACGTGCGGACTAATCCTGCACGCATACCTTCACCGCGCCACACAGATGCGTCATCATATGCGGCGCATATCGCTCGCACGTCGTGAAGGTCGCACGCGTGACGGTGAAAAGCGAGCTTTATGCGTCTCGTGAAATTACATTGTACAATTGAGTGTCCGGATGCAATAAGGGCACATAAAATTTTCTCGTGCGAAAACGAAGTTCCCTAGAGGCTTTCAACAAAATTTTCAAATTTTGATTTTTAAGGGACATATCTGGCTGTGAAATTGTATTGTGCATCTTTTTTCTCCTGAATAAAAAGTTTTAGCTTTTTTAGTTTACAAACTAAAGCCGAAAAACTGACTTTTTGAAAAAAAATCAATTTTAATCCGTTTTTCACTTCAACTCGCGCTCCGTTCGTCAGTTTTTCGAATTTTTTGATAAAATTTTCAGAAAATGCACTATAGGGTATCGATTGACTGATAGAGTAAGACGAATTCAACAACAAAAATGTATGTAATTGTTATTAATTTTTTTCTGATGCTCAGCGTGAATCGGACTTTTGTCTCTTCCAGGGTTTCGTTTATCGAGGGAATTTTGAGCAAGGAAAAACTTCTCGCGACGAAAATGCGGAGAAAACTGTGATAAAGTTTTTGGGAAAGTTTCAGATCAAAATATTCAATAGTTTAGGAGTAGTTGTGATTTTAGTTTATGTCAGCGTTTGGACTCTCGAGTGTACTATAGCACTCTGGGGCTTGCCGCCGTGACACGTTCTCGCGCTTGTGAGTTTTTACTTACAATACGATATTAATTACATTTTTTAGTGAATAACAATTCAGTGAAAGTAAGGTGATAAAACACTCATGAATTTTATTAAGTTTTTAATGTATGTTTGCGGTTTATTTAGATTTAACTGTGAGATAGATACCCTAATATACACCTAATGTTTACACTTGCATTCGGTTTAACTTTGAAGCGACTTTGAACATTCGCTTTGTAAACAACCCTATGCACACGCTAAATTTTTTAATTCATGAATGTTTTACGAACATACTTTCATTGAATTGCTATTCACTGATAAATTTAATTAAAATCGTATTGTAAGCAAAAACTTACTAACGCGAGAACGTGTCACGGCGGCTAGCCCCAGAGTGCTATAGTACACTCGAAAGCTCAAACGCTGACATAAACAAAAATCACAACTACTCCTAAACTACTGAATATTTTGATCTGAAACTTTCCCAAAAACTTTATCACAGTTTTCTCCGTATTTTTGTCGCGAGAAGTTTTTCCTTGCTCAAAGTTCCCTCGATAAACGAAACGCTGGAAGTTACAAAAGTCCGATTCACGCTGAGCATCTGAAAAAAATTAATAACAATTACACTAAATTTTTTTGTTAAATTCCTCTTACTCTATCAGTAAATCGATACCCTAAAGTACATTTTCTGAAAATTTTATTAAAAAATTTGAAAAACTGACGAACGGAACGCGAGTTGAAGAGAAAAACGGATTAAAATTGATTTTCTTCAAAAAGTCAGTTTTTCGGCTTTAATTTGTAAACTAAAAAAGCTACAACTTTTTATCTGAAAGAAAAAAGGTGCGCAATAAAATTTCACATCCAGATGTGTCCTTTAAAAATCAAAATTCGAAAATTTTGTTGAAAGCCTCCAGGGGACTTCGTTTTCGCACGAGAAAATTTTATGTGCCCTTATTGCATCCGGACACTCAATTACGTTGTACTGCATTGTACTTCAGGTATGCCTCAAGGTAATTGGAAAAAACACTCGTTTTTTTCAAATTGTGTCAAGTATTAGAAAAATATAAAAACTAAAAATTCACCGCTACTGAAATGGCGATTATAAACCTCGTAATTTCAGTAGCGATAAAAAGACCAGCTTGGACTTGTGAAAGTGAAAAAAAAAACATGTCAGATTACAAGACTTTAAAAATAAATATTAATTAAATTACCTCTCAGATTTCCTATCAATTTTAAACGTTTTTTTTTGAACAAAATTCATAGACGGTGATACAAGCACGTCACACTGCACCATAAACAACTTAGCATGAACGACCTAGCCTAACCAACAGAAAGAAATGCCAAGTTGAAGTTTATGCCAACCACGTGATCACGCGTGAACATTACAAACTTCCTTTAATATAATAATGGTCAAATTAGCTTTAAAACATTTGAAAAGTTTTAAAAGTAATTTCAACATATTATATCAAAATGTTTAATTTGTAAACATTAGTTTTTAAAATTAGTGTGTCAACATCAGTAAATTAAAAATACTTATAACATTTAAATTTATATTTCAGATGTTTTTCGTATTTTTTCCATAGTAAATTATTGACATTAAATATTTCTACAATAATAATGATTTGCATTATTATTATCAAAAAATGGGCTTATGATAACATTATATGTATAAATAGATACATTGTGCGACGCATAAGCCTCGCACGTACGTGCCTCTCTAAAAATGCGCTACATATGCACCACACCCTACACGCACCGCGTGCCTCGCATGCCGTGAGTGTAACGTGCTTCGCACGATTTTTATCTGGTTAAAAACGTCTTAAATATGCATGTGTGAGAAAAATTTATTTACCGTGTTTATACGCGAGGAAAATTTTGTTTAAAATAAGAATATAACAGTACTGTATTTTATGTAATTGTTCGCGTTTTCGAGTCGTTTTGAGTGACCTTTTACAGAAGTTTTGATGAGCTTTCATAATCTATCAATAGCGGTTTATAACATTCAAAAAAATTTTACTTTGTTTATATGAGGAAAACTTATTTGTGTAATACAGTGAAGTCTCACCTATTTTTCTCTCCCTTATTTCCTGCCTCTCCTATTTCCGCTCGGCCATACACGGTTATTTCCACTTGCGCAGTTCCGCCACCTCCCTGTACCCACCTGTTCCCACCACGGTCCCTGTACGCTCTCCTCCGCGTTAGTGGCTGACCAGTGAAAAAGAGGCCCGAAGAGCCGGAAGCCCGCGTTGGTTTGAATTGAGTATTTTATTATGACGTCATAGGAATACGTCACATGACTTTTTCGAGAAAATATTCTAAACGTAAAAATAAGTCATAAATGTGCATATAGTAATATTTCTCAAGTGTAGAATGTATTTTCTCAGTCATATTCCATTCTTTTGTCGATTGAAGACCTTTCAGTTTCACAAAATAAAATATCCTAAATTTCAGGTTAGTGGCACTCTAACCTCAAATTTCGGACAGTTGCTTGCATTTCATGAAACTGAAAGGTCGTCAGTCGACCAAAGAATTGGACATGACCGAGAAAATAGATTTTACACTTGAGAAATATTATTATTCAGACTTTTATCAATTACCTTTACGTTTAGAATATTTTCTTCAAAAACTCGTATGCTATTGCAGTCCCACGTGGTAACCTTCCTGATAGCTGACATTTCCACCTGTCCTAGCACTCTACATGAAGAAACCCGCAAACACCAATGGTTGGTGTTTGCTGGAAAAAAATCACGAAACACCACTGAATGCTGCGTACGCACGGTTCATCAGTGTTTCGTGCAGTGGCCAGTGGCACCTACGCAACAATAATCAAAACATGACTGAGTCTTTCGTGCGCTTCACTGGCCAGTCTTCGCATTAATAGTTAGTGCGTGCGCGCGGCGCTCATTGCTGTCCAACACAATAACGAACAATAACGAATCATGCCGACGCGTAGAAGACTTTAGGGCGAAAAGCATATACAGCAGCTGCACACACATGAGCGACTGTGGTGCGCGCATCGATGTTCCGTAATTGAGTGTCCCCATGCAAGAACAAGACATAGATTTTTCTAGCGTGGTGGCGTTGGCCCCTGACAACTAAAAATCAAAGTACGAAATTTTGAATTCTAAAACATAGATTATTGTAGATAATTATATTCCGCATCTTTTTCCCCTTTGCAAAAAGATCATACCTTTTTTAGATTTTCAAAAAACTGCAAAAAACTCTTTTTTTTTTTTAAAGTCAATTTTTAATCCGATTTTTGTCTTCAACTCGTGCTCAACTCCACAGTTTTTGGAATTTCTTTATAAAATTTGTAGGAAGCATTCCTTATAGTGTTCTTGTTATGACGGTTAGCGATAAAAATTTTCAACTTTATTCATAACAATATCAAAAATTATTTTCTACGCTATCGCATAATTCGTTCCAAGAAACGTTTGAGCGTTTCGTTTATCGAGGAAAGTTTGAGCAATCGAAAACTTCCTGCGAGGAAGTTGTTCAAAAATGTACAAAGAAGTTTTCTGCAAAAACTTTTTTCAAATAAATTAATAGGTAAAAAACTGTGAACGCTAAACTTTAAGCGCGCGACTGATCTTCTATGCGTGGATTATGCCGAGTCGGAACGTCTTGACGTTTAAGCAGCTTATAGAGAGCCAGGCTTAAATATAAATAATAATTCTTCAATTGACATAAAATATGTTAAATTTTTATTAATTTATCGAATAGTTATGTTTATAACAATTTATATAAATAGAAGTAGAGACGTACTCTTCGCCCTGCGTAAAAAAATTTTGTTTTGAAAAGCCTTATTACGGAATTATTATTGAAATTATTACCAAAACACGCTTTTATCACGATATCCGTACAGAAGTTCAAAATATAAAAAACGTGAACCTCATTTGTTTCAGCGTCTATCGAAAGAGAAAAAAACTAAATATTATACGTACTCTATTTCTGCATGTTTTCTTAACATTTCTATCCCACGTTTCTTCATTAGTTGTTCGTTTCCACCTAGCAGAAACTTGAGATTCGGTTTTCATTATAGAAATTTGAAAATTCGGTTCGACAATAATTTGATTTTTATAAATTATAAATTTTATTTCCACTGAAGCAAAAACTCGCAATACGCATACGATGTGCACAATTCGGTACTCAGAATAGAAATGATGTATTTTGTTTTAGCAGAAAACTGCAATGTTTTGGCTACGTATGGGTTAACAAAGGCTGTAGGGCGTTCGAAGGACATCTAACACTTGAAAAATCTTCCTATATTAGTATATTACATTTCGAGTTCATCGCACCGCCGTATAAGAAAAGACGTTCCGACTCGGCATAATCCACGCATAGAAGATCAGTCGCACGCTTAAAGTTTAGCGTTCACAGCTTTTTACCTATTGATTTATTTGAAAAAAGCTTTTGCAGAAAACTTCTTTGTACATTTTTGAACAACTTCTCCGCAGGAAGTTTTTGATTGCTCAAACTTTCCTCGATAAACGAAACGCTCAAACGTTTTGTGGAACGAATTATGCAATAGCGTAGAAAATAATTTTTGATATTGTTATGAATAAAGTTGAAAATTTTTATCGCTAACCGCCATAACAAGAACACTATAAGGAATGCTTCCTACAAATTTTATAAAGAAATTCCAAAAACTGTGGATTTGAGCACGAGTTGAAGACAAAAATCGGATTAAAAATTGACTTTAAAAAAAAAGAGTTTTTTGCAATTTTTTAAAAATCTAAAAAAGATATGATCTTTTTGCAAAGGAAAAAAAGATGCGGAATATAATTATCTACAATAATCTATGTATTAGAATTCAAAATTTCGTATTTCGATTTTTAGTCGTCAGGGGCCAACGCTACCGCGCTAGAAAAATCTATGTCTTGTTCTTGCATGGGGACACTCAATTTTGCAAAAATGGTTGCTCGATTGAAGTAGTGATGGGACATCGAAAGTGAAACATCGATACCTTATATCTTTGAGGTAAAATTCGTGATTGAATATCCGAGATACTTAATCGATAGGTACGATGAATATCACATTTTTGTAAATTACAATATAATTTGTATATAAATTGATAATACAATGCATCGTTTCCATCCATTATTGGTCTCCTGAATAATAATTGCTTTATTTGAAAAATTCTTGTAGGCAACCACAATGGATGTGTTCGTTTTGATATCGGAATATCTAATTTATGTTACACGTTAAAGAATTATGTAGCAAAAATCGCTATACCATAAAGTTCTGCAGCTACAGGTGCCATTTCTGGGCAAAAACCTTGTGTAGTATAGTAAATTTTGATATTGTGCAATACTTAGTATGTTCAAAATAGTTTTAAGGCAGTTCAAGTCATTTTAAACAAACAAAAACAGTTCGAAATAGTTCTGCACTGTATAAAACACTTGAAAACAGCTAAACCAGTCAAAATCAAAAATGTTAAAAAGTAGAATGTTTACAGTTTGATCCTATTTAGAATATTCAAATACATTTTCATACCAATAAAAACAATTAAAAGCAATTATGTAGAATACTTGTAGACAGTTATTAATATATTAATAGATTATTGCTATTAATATATTAATAGCAGTCTACAAGTATTCTACATAATTGATTTACATTTTTTTATTGTATAATTTATTGTATTTAATTGTTTAGAACTGTTTCAAACTATAGTTTGAAACAGTTCTAAACAATTAAATACTCGAACGTAAAGGTATACTAATATTACAATAGTTTTATCTAATATTTGTGTTTCATTGTTCATATTGGTCATGCTTGTCAGCTACTTTTATTTTGTTCCGCTTTCAAAACTGAATTTTAACGGTAAGTAAAGTTAAAACATCGAGCTGTACACGATTTTCCAAAGACAGCAACGCGCAACGCTCATTAGTATGCGCGCAGCAGTAGTAGATATTTTTTACATGAAAGTCTCATGCGCGACGGCGCGATTCTTAATTGTTTTGTACATTGGTGAGTGCAGCGTACGCATGAACTATTAATGCGTAGACGCATTCCAATGGCGCGCACGAACGACTGAGTCGTGTTTCGATTTTTATTGCGTAAGGCATCACTGGTCACTGCGTGTACACTAATGAATCGTGCGTACGCAGCGTGCAGTGGTGTTAAGACGCTTTTCTCAAAACAAACACAATAAGTCGTGTCAAACGCAAGAATCAATGGTGTTTAGGTTTCTCCGTGTACATTTGAAAACTGTTAATATTCAGACCTTTGTAACTTAATTTTACGTTTAGAATATTTTCTCCAAAAACGCGTGTGCAGTTGCAGTCCCGTACATGCTAACCTTCCTGACGGCTGACATTTCCACCTGCGTAACATGGCCGCGAAGTCATGCTACAATACTCAATATGCCGCGAAATATTTGAGTCGCTTTTTGATTCTATTATATTGATTTTTAGTTAGCAAATTTTTGTACATCAACAAAAACACTGACACGCATGATGAGCGAAAGCGCTAACGGACTGCGACTTTTTCAACTGCGTATATATCGAAAAGCGGGGGTCGATTTAAAAATTACAAAGTGATCCAACCTGTGGGTTTAAGAACAGTTTCGGTGTTTGCCTGCAAATAGTTTTGTTACTACATCGGGGGAATCGAAACGTGAATAGTCCGGGTCATCTGAACCGTTTCCAATTGGAATGCATAATATTGTACAATATACTCGATTGAGTGCTCGCGCTCTGCGGCCCTTCCGAGGCAAGAGTCTCAACCCTCTCTCGCCCCTTGAGCTGAGAAACAGCGTGGGCCAGCAGTTCTAGGAATGTCAGGTGTATTTATCTTATATTATTATTGATAGTATTTATTGATTTCGAATATAGACCCGCACTTTTCGGCGCATGCACAGTTGAAAAAGTAGCTTACAAAGGGCGCATCGATACCAGACCGGGGCAGCCAATGAACGTCGCTTGATAAAAATAACTTGATGGCCGCCGAAGAGGTGGAGACCTCTCCAGCGTGAAAATCAAAGAATCGTTACGTTTCCAGGATCAAGGCCAGTGAAATAGGCAGGACTTCACTGTATTTGGAATATAACACTACTGTAACTTCAAAAGTTATTCGTTGCAACATGACACATTGACTGCCATTTGAAGGTCTCTCTGATATTCTGGAAATAAGTTTTTCGGTATAAGATAGAAACATCAACTTGATGAAATAAATGGCATTTTTTTTTTTGTTGGTGGAAAGAAACCTCCTTCTGCGAGAAAGCAAATTTATTTGATGCCTGTGTGGAAGCAAAGTGCTCATGAAATAAGGACAAATAAATACATACATAGTGAATACACCTAAATGGTACTTCACAGTAGTATTTTGATGTCTTTTAAATTAAAGAATTTAGGATTAGGCATTGCAAACAGAATAGTTACAAGTTTCAAAATTTTACTTATTGAAAATTTCGAACTGAAAGTCTCAAAGCTTAACAATTTGAAATTCATGGTAAAATTGTGCGACTTCAAACTGTAACATTAGTAATTTTAAATAAATAGATATCAAAGTAACATTTTAAATGACTGGATAAGTCGACGCCTCCATTCCATACCGCTCGACGTCGTGTTTGGTCGCTGTATAATTTCAAGTCCTATGTTTATATATATGTATATTAAAAAAAAAGAGTTAAGCAACCACCGCATGGTCCTACTGAGAGCAACTGCCATCTAAAAAATGTCAATAGCCCTCAGTAGAACCGTGGTAAATCACACCTATGGCCACGTCTCACAACGACAGGCCGGCAAAAACCTCGTGTGTCTTGAGGACACGAAGCATCCCAAGGATGACAGCCTTCTGCATCCATCTCGCAAGTGCCTTGGCATATTTTTGGCACATGGGTACGGCTTCAAGGTTTCGAATCAGTGATAGTTTTGGACCTCCGAGAGCACCTATCACAAGGTCAATTAGTCGCACCGAGTATTTTGGGTGCAGTCGTTGTAGCTCTCTTTTAAGGTCTTGATACCTCTCCTCTTTTTCTTTCTCTTTTGCAATGATGTTGTATTCGAACGGAGCCGATAATTCGATCAGGAATATAGTTCTTTCCTCGAAGTATTAGAGAACAATGTCATGTCTCGAGTGAGCAACGGAGACTGCTGCCCGAAAATCGTAGTTCTAGAAAATTTGGTACTTCTCGTTTCGGACAATTGACTCTAAATCCCTTGGAGCGTTGGGCAGGGCAGGGTCGCGACCAACACCGTAAGGGCGACAAAGATGGTAATAAAGTACTCTTAAGGCCGCACTATGTCTATAGATATACGTTGTTCCTGCGTGGGTGAGACACCCCGATAGTCTGTGTTCTAGCTACTCAGCGCGTGCATGACACACTCTGCACCTATCACCGGGAACTTCTTGATATAAAATGCTGTCACGGTATGCTAAGGTGGAAATGACACCGTCCTGGCATGCAAAAATAAAACCCTCTGCACCTGAATTGAGCGCTGATGATATGAGGAAAGCAAAAGTTTGCTCCTTCGACAAGGACTGTTTTTCTACATTTCTGTGAAAGTTTCCGTGTATATGCTTGTCGAGTAGCTGTTGGTGAAATTTTCCAATCTCTGCTTTCTTTACTTCGGCTTTTAGACGTGAAGCATCTAGATAGAATAATGCACTTTCCTCACTTCTGATGTTAAAATTCAGGCCAAGGGTCTCGGCCGCTTGCTCCGCTGTTTTGTAAAAGAACGCTCCTTCGCCAATCATCTCGTGGTTCCTGACCATCTTCAGGAGAGGATCTCTGCCATTCGCAACGATGTAAGCTGTACTTGAAACAATTCGGTTATGAAGACACTGGAGATTCAGAAGTCCGCGTCCGCCTTGACGGCGTGAAATGTATAATCGCGGAACTGACGAATTGATATGCAAGCTTTTATGCATATGCATGATCTTACGTATGGTGACATCAAGGGCCTTAAGCTTGTTCTTTGTCCATTGAACTACCCCAAACGAGTAGAGTAGAACCGGGACGGCAAGAATGCTAGTCGCAGATACCTTGTTCAACACCGACAGATTGGAAGACCAAATCTGTCGAAGAAGATGCTTGTACCTGCTTCGGAGAGACTCCTTCACTGATGTTACATCCTGAATGCGGCTTTGAGGCACGCCCAGGTATGTATCGGTCTCTCCAGTATTAAGATGTCTAATAACACTTATATCCACAAGCTCAGGGTCCTTGGGAACGCCAGTAACCTTTCCTTTCTTCAGATGAATCTTGGCACACTTGTCCAAACCAAAGTCCATCCCAATCTCTCCTGTGTAGTTCTTGACGATATTTATAGCAGTTTGAAGTTTGCTTTTACCAAATACATAGATCTTCACCTCATCCCTATAAAATACATGAGTGACCTTATGCTGGCACTAATTCGTGTCGCCACAGAAGTATCCAGGAGAATTTCGTAGTGCGAGAGATAGAGGCAGAAGTGTGATGCAAAAAAGCAAAGGGCTCATGGTATCACACTGAAAGACGCCCCTCTGGAAGGTCACGTTGTTTGTTGTCAGACGATAATTTCTAGATGAGATAGTAAATCTAGTTTTCCAAAGAGGCATCAATCTCTCTATGCATCTCACTATGTGTGGGTGTACCTTCAAGCTTTTCAACAGACAGATGATAAGTCTGTGAGAGGTTGAATCGAAAGCTTTCCGGTAGTCAATCCAGGCCATTCACAGGACGCGCTGATGCGCTGCAGCGTCTTTACAGACACACCTCTCAATTAGCAGGTTCTCTCGACAGCCTGCTACACCTTTTTTTGTGCCACGTTGTTCGTACATCTCTCGCCATACAGGCTCAATTCGTCGAACAATCCTCTTGTTTAGGACAGCTGTAAAGATCTTATACAGTGTGTTCAAACAAGTTATTGGCCTGTAATTCTCTCGGTTGGACAAGTTGCCTTTTTTCGGCAGGAGTATAGTGCGTCCTAACACCAGCCACTGCGGAAAGGCGCCTCCTACCTTAAATATGAGGTGAATATGCGGGCCAAATGTTGGTGTATAAAAGTAAACCTCTTCCACCAAAAGTTCTTGATACAATGTGGTCCGGCAGCGGAAAATTTCTCCGTGCCTCTAAGTGATTTTTTCACCTCTTCGGCAGTGACTGATGGACATTCCTCCTCAGATTTTTTGAGGTTGTCGCAAAACTCCTTGAAGCGGATGATATTGCCAGTATCTTCTTTCAACTCTAGTGTTTTCGGGATTTTGGTACACCTCTCTCCAAAAAGTCTCTTCTTCCTTGGGCTTGGGTGGATTTTTTACAGAAACTGTTGAGTCTCCCTAATCCATCTCTCCCTCTTCTGTATTCGCCTCCTTGCGTCAGATAACAACCGTATTTTGTCAACAATATGCTGCTTGATTGTCAGCAGCTTTGACTTGTTTACTGTGTGATTCAAGATCCTTAGTTCTTGGGCGAACTTTCAAACCCTTTCCGTGAACGGTCTACCAGATGTTATGTAGTCAATCACACATTGAATACGGGACGCATTCTGTCTTGCCTATCCAATTTTCTTGTTCAGTTGATGCAAGCGTCTTTTGGTCTTTTGATCCATCGTCGGTTTCAGCCTTCGATTTGAATCAGCCAAAGCTCTCGCAGCACCATAAACTGAGCAATTGATGGTCTAGAGGTCGCACTCTTGCGAGATATCTCCACGAAGGGAGGCATCCATTTCAGCCAGATCTTCGGGCTTGAGAGGAACTTGCATGTTGATGTTCCTCCTTGTACTGAAATTGCGACTATCTCTCAGAAGGTGTCTGCTTTCTGCGGTTGGTCCTAATGTCGCTCCTCATCTTCGTCTGCAGCTTGATCAAGCAGCGGTTGGGGAAGCGCTCCGCGTACATATTCATTTTTTAGGAGGTTGTCGGCTTGATTTCGCAAAGACTGATGCGAAACGTGCTGAAGCTCTGGGTGTTTCTGGCACCACAGAGTGTGCATACGCGACATAAAGCCTCCGCGAACAGGGATAGTGCTGGCTTCGTAGCAGTCTAGCACGTCATTCTTAAGTTGATCCGTCCACTCAATGTGGGCGTTTCGCCGGTTCGTCGTCGTGTTTCTATCTAAATTATTTTCAGCATCCCGAACTCTAGGATGATCGGCATTGTTCTGTGTATCCCTCCTGATGTAAACCAAAACCACAATTATTTAACTTCAAAAGTATTAACTGCGGGTGCTCTGCGCGTTCAATCGTTTTGAACCGCATCTACAACATTTTGGTGTCTTGGTGGTTTCATTGTTGTTCCCACGAGCAGCTAGGGAGAGGGTTCGCCCGGTGTCCCAGAATCACCGTTTGAGACACCTCACCTAGGTGCCATTCAGCTTTCAGCACGGTTGTTACGCTTTCGCTTAGGGGTTATTCCTTCGGGATCATCCCTGGCCAATTTTCCGCGACTGCTTATTAATTATTCTAACCATATTCAGCAGAAGCCCTTCGTACAGAGACCCTCTATCCGCAACCCGAGGACGCGTTCGGTGGCTTTGTCACAGGTCCTTCGGTTCTATTCCTAAGGAATCGATATATATATATATATATATATATATATATATATAT
>CAKNXH010057437.1:56436-87182 GCA_932178445.1 Andricus quercusramuli
GAAATTTCCTCCGGGAACACATGTTCCGAGTTCCCTACTCTTTCTCCTAGAGAGCGGGAGTGGTGGTAGACGCATGCGCATGGTAGACGCGTACGTCACAGAGGAGAGATTCTCGCAAGCGTTTACCACCACTCCCGCTCTCTCGGAGAAAGAGTAGGGAACTCGGAACATGTGTTCCCGGAGGAAATTTCCCCGAGTTGGGCATGTCTGCTCTAAAGGACAGTTTCGAGTCAGCCCTTTCGAAAACGACCAATCAGAACGGATTTTGGTGGATTAAAAAAGGACAGAACGCGTTCTGGCATTTTTAAGAATGCCAGAACGCGTTCTGGTCGTTTTGAAAATGACAAAAACGCGTTCCGGTGACTGTTTTTTTCGGTCTTTGGCCGTTTTCGGTCTTTAAGCCTAACATATATATAGGACCTGAAGTTATACAACGACCAAACGTGACGTTTAGCGGTATATGGAATGAAGGTGTCGAAGTTCTCTCCAAAAAATTAGAAAAATTTCTGGTCAAAAAATAAATTCTTTGTCAATTCCCGGGTTTGCCGACCATTTTCCGATCCAGTGATCACCCGGTTGTTTTAAACCAATTGAGGCGACCAATACAGAGTCGCTGCAATCGCAACCATATGATCAAGTCACGTGGGCTGAAAAGAGTCTCGTTTGAAATATTTACGTGGTGACTTCTCGTAATAATTGAAATTATTGTAATTTAAATTAAAAGAAAGGATATGGAATGGACGTACGGTACTTAAAATTATTAGACATTTGTGAATTTGTTGAGGGAACATTTAATAGTCGAAATATGACGGAAGGAGAAGCATTTTTAAAAGCTGGTCAAGTGGTGCTTGCAGGAAGCACTGCAAAGACCGATAATAAAATTGAAATTACTGGTCTAGTTTTGCAAACGAGTGCATCAACATCTTTTCCGCACAAAGTTGAAGGCAGTTTACGTTTTTTTGTGAATAAAATAGAAATAGAATATATGATTTGTTCATGCAAAGCTGGCCAGTCGGGGAGTTGCAAACATGTGGTAGCTGTATTGTTATACTTAGAGAGGTAAATATTTACATGATTTTTAACTGTAAATATATGTAAAATTCAAATATATATATTTGTTATTCAGGTTTAAGGACATTAGGCAAGTTTGATAACAGTTCCTAGCCTCAAATCTTAAAAGATCAATTTTACTCAACAAGTTTTAGAATTTGTTTGCTTTAGAGATATCGGGCAGAATGCGTCAAGTGTTCCCACCTAAAATTATGTTTTTTTTCCAGTGGACCTATATTAATTCATAACAAACCATAGGTCATTTATCAACCGGTCGTCAATATACACTCTTTAAAGTCCACTTTTTCATCTACATAACATTAAAGAGTGTAAAAGATGCTTTCCAAAACACTATAAAAAAAGCCCGATATCGGATAATCCTAAAAGAAGTTACACTAATGTGAATGTGAAAAAGTGAAAACTTGAGGCCTCTGTATATTGAAAACCAGTTGATAAATGACCTATGGTTTGGCGAATTAATACAGGTCCACTGGGACTATAACTTAGACAAGTTTCAACCCAATAAAAAAAACAATGTATTCTGCCCCATATACTCCTTTTTGGAATGGAACAAATAATAATTTATAATAATAATTAATCATAATGATTACAAAAAGGTAGCTACCCTTGAAATGTGATGTAACCCCTAATAGCACGGAACGTTCCGTGCTATTAGGGATAAGTCAAACAGTTTAATCCCTCGAACACACTGATTCAATTTAAATTGTGAAATTAAATTAGTAAAAGTTCAGAAATAATGTCCCTTTACCAGTGCGCATGTAATAATGAGGTTTAATTAATTAGTCATATTTATATTGATTATAATTACTTCATATATTTATCAAATGTTTCATTTCAGAAATAACATTTTAGAACTGGAAGATTTATCCTATACCGACTTGAAATGTTCCTGGAAATCCCAGAAAGGCAATTTGGATGATCTTTTTTCTGCCGTCCCCGTTAGTAAGTTTTGCTGCGCAAAACGGGACACGATTTTTGAAGACAATGAGGATGAAGTTGACGACGAGTCTAACGAAGGTGATGGAGAATATATTAGACAACCAGCATTTGATTTTCAAGATCTAAACCTAGACGAATCTGTGGCCTCCGAAATACTCGAGATGTTATACGAAGCTGCCCCAACTTCTGCTATTTCTTTACACATGAAAGGTCGAAGGATATCTTCATTGTATACTAATACACAGACGCCGTTCCATAAAGAACTAATTGATAACATTGTCCACCACAGTCAAACCAGCAATGATGCTTTAAAGGAAGTATGTTTCAATATCCGTAAATCGCAATTTATGGATGAACGAGAGGAAGATGAGAGTTACTGGTTCTCGAATCTATGAAGTTTTTACATATGCCAGTAATCGCAAAGCTAATTGGACTCAGAAAGCGCAACAAACTTTCTATCCGCTTACGGTATCTGACAAGTACGTAAAACACGGTTTACTATTTGAAAACGCTGCAAGAGATTGTAACGTTGATTGCTATGGAGGACCAGTTGTGGAATGCGGTCTTATTGTGCATCCATTGTATCCATGGCTTGGATATACACTTGATGGCGTGATATTTCAAGATGAGAAACCTTAAAAGTTATTGGAGATTAAGTGTTTCTACGTAGGAAAGGTAAAATCTATTAGGGAGTGCTTGTCAGACATTCCGTACTTGAATAAGGATACAGGTTTTCTGAAGAAAAAGAATAAATACTATGGTCAGATTCAACTAGGAATGTTGCTTTTGAATTTAACATCATGTGACTTTGTTGTTTATGCATATTTCGATAAATCAATGCATGTCGTTACCGTTCCATTTGATAAAAATTTCGCCATTAACATGGTAAATGTTATTAGTACCGTATATCTGCAAAGAATGTTATATTTTAAATGTCCCAAATATGATAACTTGAAAATTGTTTCTAAGTAAACGTTTCGACTTTTATAAGGAAAGAATTTTATATTTTTAATATAAAAGATCTATGTTTAACGGTAAATAAAACTAATTAACTTACAAAAATTAACATTTCCTCTTTATTTTTATTTTCGTTTAACGACTTAAAGACATCAATTTGAACTTACAAATCACAACCTTTCGTAATAGGCTCTATACAATAAGATTTTCGGTAGGAAATTACAATAAAAATTTAGAACTTGTCTTCCGCCAAAACGGGCGATGAGAGGTTAACAAGAGTATATGTGATCTTAAAAATGTGATCAACATAGTCTAGTGGACCCCAAGACCCTATATTTCTGCTTAGTTGATCTGATGCTCTACCGCCATATGTTGGACTAATATACGATATTGTTCCAGCAGGGGTGATACCTACTAAAAATTTAAAAGTCAATGTTGATTTATACTGCGAGTAACACCGGATGCGACACCTGAGACATTTCTACTTTTCAACTGGAACCTCAGTGCAATCTAACACAATTCTCGTGCTGGGTTTAAAATCATCAAAACATGTTGGCAGATTATCATTTATTTTATCTCGGGATGGCCATCTGCAGACGCTTGGTATCAAAATCGTTGATAAAAGTAAAACTGTCGTCTTAAACACTCTAGAGCAAGTGTGCCTGCTAACTTTTTGATACAAAGCAGACAACATGGAGTAAGACAAGTCTTGCTTAATTTTTGGCATTGTCAAGACTATACTTCCTTTTACATATAGTTAAAATGTGCTTTGCATCATGCCTGTTAGGCCACACTTTTTTCGCGGCGTTTACTAAACATATAAAAGCTTCACTGAAGGAATTCCTGTTGAAGTGTTTAATACCTCGTCAGTAGTTATGGCAGAAATAAATGGAAAAACGAAATCATCCGTACAAACTTGAACTCCTTTATATTGATCTTGTTTGCCTAGAGAGTTCGTTTGAGAGATAATCAAACTACTGTCAGTTTTTGGTTCATCTAAATTAAATTTAATTGATTTTACAGAAAAATGTCGGTGGAAGTGCAACATCAAGAAAGCTTTTATTTCTTCGTTACTAATAGAAGTTTCTTCATTATCCTCTAACATGCTCATGCAATCTCGTTCTTCGCCCGGAATATTATTCGATTGGCACTGAGAGCCTTCCGCTAAATGGTTTTACAAATTTTGCATTAAAGGATCGCAAGTTTCATTCTTTGGTTCTTCTGATTCTTCAAAAGAGAGATTTTGCATTTTAGTTTCTGATATCTTCATTTCTTCGTCTACATCTTCACCTTGATCTACGACATTCTTCTCCCTATTCATGCATACAATGATTAGAATACATAAAGAAAATAAACAAATAAACATTCAAGACACACCAAAATTAAAAAGCCATATCATTCCGCTACATATACCAATTATCTACTAAAAATGTCGTGCTATAACTGTCAGTAATAAGAAAAGTAAGAATCCAAATCAAACGTAAATGGAGAAATAAAAATTTAAGTCTATTCTATAGTGATATTCAAAAAACTAAAAGCGTCCTTCGTTGCATTTCTCAGTGCCATTTCCAAAAACACCTTGCATGCGAATATCTGTGAATAAAATGGTGCAAGGATTAAACAATTTTAAAACATGTCAATTATAACTTCTTCCACCTTCTTGGATATGCTTTTCCTCTACTTAAAATATATATTGCACCTCAGTACCATCTTTTATACATTTCTTCTACTTCAATTAAAATTTTTTCCATTCCTCATTTCCGCTGTCTTACAGTATTCTGAAAATCTGTTCCTTTTTAAAATGTATTCTGAAAATAGAAATTCAAGGATCTTATATATACTCAAATAACATTATTTTGCATGCCCCAATCACCTAATGATTTATGCGCCCAATTACCTGAAAAAAGAAGAGGCTGCGGAGCCCTAGGGGGAAAAGTATTGATTTGCCCCCTCTGAAATCTAATGATTAAATTTATCGGATGCTTAGCATTTTTTCAAAAATGTACCAGAAATCTTTGTGAAATAATTTAAGTATTTATGAAATCTTTGGGATATAATTAAAATATTCGTGTGGAAATCTTCGCGAAATATTTGAAATACTTTTGAACTATTTGATAATATCTGTGAAATTATTAAAATCTTTGTGAAATCCTTGGGGAAATCATTGAAACCTTTGTGCACTCATTAAAATTTATCTGCAATTTTTCTGAAAACATTGAAGTCTTAGTGAAATCTCAAATCTATCCGAAATTTTTGCCAAATATTTGTGAAATCTTTGAAATTTTCAGGAAATCATTTAAATATTTCTGAAATCATTTAGATATTTTTCGAAATCTTTTCAAAATATTTAAAATATTTTGGAAATATTTGGTAATATCTGTGAAATTATTGAAATCATTGAAGTCTTTCTAAAATCTTTGGGAAATGATTAAAATCTTTCTGAAATCTTCGCAAAATATTCTTTAAATATCTGGTAATATTTGTAAAATTATTGAAAGCTTTGTGAAATCTTTGGAAAATAATTGAAATCTTTGTGCACTCTTAGAAATATATCTGAAATTTTGATGGAATATTTTTAATCTGTACGAAATCTTTGCGAAAGATTTGATATATCTGTGCACTCTTTAAAATTGATCGGAAATCTTTGTGAAATAGTTGAAATATTTGTAAATCTTTTAAATCTATCCAAAATCTTTGCGAAATATTTTTGAAATTTTTTAGAAATCGTTCGAATCTTTGTGAAATATTTCTGAAATCTTTGCGATATGAAATATTTTGGAAATTATTAACATCTTTGTGCAATCTTTGAAATCTTTATGAAATCTTTGGAAATCTATGCAAAATATTTCAAATAATTGGTAATATTTGTGAAATGTTTGGAAAATCATTTAAATCTTTGTGAAATCTTTGGCAATATAAATTTTATACCTGTATTAATTATTATTTATTGTCGACTATTTATTGTTTATTTGTGATTTATTAAAATTTTTATTATATGTAATATGTATAATATTATACCATGTACAAATTGTGCCATTTAATATTATAAGTCTATGCCCCTGCCCCCACCTAGAAAAAGAAGCTCCGCCGTTTCTGGAGATGATGATTATTATATATACTCAAATAACATTATTTTACATGCCCCAATCGCCCAATGATTGATCCGCCCAATGACCTGAAAAGAAGATATTATAGAGAAGATTATTATACAGGGTAAGAGCACTAGTGGTTGGCACTGCGCCAGTTATTGGCACCCTCTCTCATTTTTGTTTAATTTCAAGAAAATGCAAACATTTATCGTATTTTGCTGGTATTATTTTTATTCTACCATTATTTCTGCGTGTACCGACATATATAATTCATACAAAATAATGTCAAATTTAGTTATAAAATAATGAATTCACTTCAGTTCTTAGGGTGCCAAGAATTTATCCGGTTTTCTAAAGAAAATGTTTAGCTGACAACATTTTTTAATTTTGTTCAAACAACGTTGTGAACAAGTGAATCTGTTCCAATTTTTGTGAATATTTAAAAGAAATACTTGCAATATAATCAAAATAAGGACTGAACCTCGGCAATAATTTATTTATTAATTTTAGGGGGGGGGGGTGCCAATGGAAATTAATATAAAAAGTATGGTCTCTAGTCGTTGGCACCCCAGTGCCAATGACCAGACCATGCAATTCGGGAATGATTTCATTCATTGGCACCCCTGCCTCGCCGGAAAAAAGTAAGGTTATGTAATCTGAAGACCTTGTGTTGACATGAGCCGTTTTACGTATTTCTGATAAAATGAAGTGTTAAAAGTGCCGGAACAACAAAAGTCGTTACTAGGTATACGAAAAATTAGCTAACAATTATAATAAATGAAGCTGTCATTTATATACCGGATATACCGGTAATCGTAACCTCCAAAGTTCTGTTCAGATAATTTATTATTCTTTTTAGGCCTCGAGGTATAGGTAAATATTGGTTTCATTTAAATTATAAATGGAATTTTATTATCTTCCCTGGCGGACCGAACGAACGGAGCGGATACGCTACAGCGTATCCTTATAGTATCCACATCGTATCCTTTCCGTATCATGCAAGAAAAACTCATTAAACAAGGAAGATGAACATTTCACTTGTTGAAATTCGGATTCTACGTGAAATTTTACGTTAAAAGGTCACGGAGTAATCGCAATAGTTTTTCTTGCAACATTAAAAACTTCAAAAAAATATAGTACTTATCGATAACGTGGGCTGAAGGCGACTTCAAACGCATCGTCGACGAATAACGCCTATGAAGTACTACTGAATGACGATGCGTTTGAAGTCGCCTTCAGCGCACGTCATCGATAAGTATTATATTTATTAAAAGTTTTTAATGTTGCAAGAAAAACTATTGCGATTACTCTGTGACCTTTTAACTCAAAATTTCACGTAGAATCCGAATTTCAACAAGTGAAATGTTAATCTTTCTTTTTTAATGAGTTTTTCTTGCATGATACGGAGAGGATACGATGTGGATACTATAAGGATACGCTGTAGCGTATCCGCTCCGTTCGTTCGGTCCGCCAGGGTTTATACATATTGTGTTTAATAATATTGTCTTACAATGTTTTAAATGTTACGTAGGGATTCATGTTATTATAAATAGCCAAAGTTTTTATTTAATCGGTGGGCGATTTATTTTGACTATATTTATTTATCCATGTTTGAATTTGTTTATTCATTTTTCTAGTTTAAAGTAGAAAATGAGTAACATTTATGGTTTTTATTTTATTTATTGCCATACTATTGCCCGTCAGAGAGTATCTCTGAGGAAAGAAAAACATAAGCCGAAGAATACATATATGACATGGCTAGGCTTTATAGCTGCTGTCAAAGATGTTGGCTTGTCCAAAAACATAATTGATAAAATAATAATTTTAGAATTATTAATAGAAAATTTATTTCATATTTTCAGATGCACAATTTGTTTTTATCAATGTTTTAATGCAATTACAGAAGTTTGAAGAGGTTATGTGAGTGTAGTGCCAATCACTGGTGACGAGGGGTGCCAATAACTGGGGTTAGCAGTGCCAAGCACTAAAATTTTGGGACTACATGCTTATTTTTAATAATTTTTCAAGTTTTTTTCATCTTTGAATAATAATTCAACATTCCAGTGTGTTCTGCATAAAATTTGGAGTGCCGGTATGATTATCACTATTTCAGAATTCAATATTTTATGTGTTTATTTATTTCCTAAAGTCTAAATTTCCTCTTAAGGTGCCAATAACTGGTGCTCTTACCATATACTTTGATATTATTTTACATGCCCAAATCACCCAATGATTGATGCGCCCAATGACCTGAAAAAAGATATTATATAGAGAAAATTGTTATCTCCTCTTATTTTTTATTAGTCCCTGCTTTCTTGCAACATTCTTGCAACGTCGATAAGAGAAAGCTGGTTAACAATGTTTTCATTGATACTGAAATAAAATTTATGTGTAATTTTCATTAAATACACGTTTAAGTATAATCAATTTCAAACGAGACCACATACCTAAGCTCAGAAAACAGATTCCTTTTGTACTTGCTGCTCCTGTTTTGATTTTCTCCATAATCTTTTTGTCTTATTATTTTCGATCTGATAAATGCACCATGTTCATGTGTTTTTGGGAGACACTTGCTTGGTAGAGCACCTGTTTTTAGTCTATTCTTTTTCGAATTTTTACCTGCGAGTCGAAGCTCATATTAGTTATCAGAGGACTCAAATTATGAATCAATTTTTGAATATTAAAAATATTATTATTAATTTAATTCACTATTCGTATTACGTATTCTATAAAACAATTTTCAATGTATATATGTATAAAAAACATTCCTTTTTTAAAATTCGAAAATTTTATATATTATTTATTTATTTCTCTACTAAAGATATGCATTAAAAATACACAATATAACATACCCAGGTAGTAATAGTCCTCAGGTACGACATGTGTCCAGATTCTGAACAAGATGAGGAATTTAGTCGTAGTATTTAGAGAGTCTTGCAAACAGATGTTAAGCAGAGGCTGAATCTCCTTGGACCTACCTATTTTCAAAGATTTACGAGAACGGGGAAAACCAGCACTTCCAATGGGTCTATCACTCTATTGCATTCATAAACCCTTGCAATGGTCACGTCTCAGACGTCGAACATCCTAATTGCAACTCTCTCTAAGTCTAGGTTTAAGTTCTACGTGACTGAAAGTATGAACAGGTCATTTTCCAACGTTGCCAAACTGAGTGGTAGTTTTTGGATTAATATTTTCCCGACGGCAACATTGGAAAATGGTACTAGGAAGGTTGGAGGGCTCGGTTCTCGAGCCAAGAAAACAGTACATTTTGAACACTTCGACGCGACAGAGTTCATGACCGCGGACTTGGACATTTGTATTTTTATCGGTTTCCAGAACTCTGCTCAAGTGCGACAATTGTAAATTCATTTGTGTATGTGTTGGTTTCAATAAATGTTTGTGTTTGTATTTATAAATAAATTGACTCAAGTTTATTGAAATCCATACCAACGAATAGTTCAACACTTACGTGCATAGATCCCAGAACATTTTTCTATTTGAATTATTATTATTAAATTTCTTGCACGTTAACAACATGCATTGAGCACACTTTCATGGTCAGAGAATTTGGCTTTCCCATTTTAAATCGTCTCATCCATTCAGAATGACAATCGACCACATCTCCATCGCCAAAACTATTAGATATTTTCATTCTGACAGCTCCTTTCTTGGATCAAAAAATGAAAAGACAGGTTTCTATTCCTATATCAGCGCGAGAAGAGCATCCTGGTATGGAACAGAATTTTCGATCATTTGATGGCTTTTTGGGATTAAAAGAAGCACTTTCTCCATCCATTTTATTCTACAAATAAAATTTGCAGCATTAATATTAATAATTATAGAGAAAACATAATTAAAATCATTATTCACCACATACACCGCTCGACCTAATCTTAAAACACCATCATAACATTCCTTTTTATCTACTATGGTAATAAATATTATAGCCTGAATACTTACCGTCACTATACTTTGATATGTCAACTACCGATTTTAATTAACTTTCATACATGACAACTTACCTTAATTAATGTGAGATGTAAATGAACCGTACGTCATGTGAGAAATAAATACGACGAGACTGTTTATAGAGCTTCACCAAAGTGCCCGCCAGAGTTCGCATTTTCGTGCTCACCATGAATAGAAAAGTTTCACTTCACTGGATCAATATGGGTGAATACTGTAACAATAACGTTTAAATCTGGCTAACTCAAAATTGTAGAGTTTTAATTTTAAACTGAAAAATTTAGAATTTGAAGTATTTGAAATGGAGGCGTATAAAATTCAGAAGCTAAAAATTAATCATTGAAGAATATTTTTCTTATATATTTATATTTTTTTCAGACTGGAACATCAAAAGGACAAAGGCTCGCTCTGGCCAGCAATGAATGACCATGGACAACACGGTTATTGTCCTCGAGGAAAGAATTTCCAGAATCCAAACGCGATACGAGGTCGCAAGTCGAAAGGAGGAAAAGAATTTGTGGTGAAGATATTTGTCGGGGTTGAGTACGAATGTCCTCGTGGACATAGATTTATGGCATCAGCACCTGATAAGGTCTTGAAGGCCACAGGAAATGGAATTGTTAAAGACAGTGGAAATAAGGTGACTTCAAGCATCGCAGACATGCCACTGTATTTTCCTTGTCCTTGCAGGTTTGTTACATAACAGGTTTTTAATTTGAGAAGTTGTAGGCTCCGGAAGCTTCGATCATGATTCCAAATGAAACCAATCCCAAAGCTACTGGAACGTGTACGTCATCCGCTTCTGCTCCTTCTGTCCTAGAAGGTAAGCAAGAGCGGGAAGATTACGCGTGACAACATCGGGCAACGCTGTTCCTTGGAGTCAGGTCTCTAGCCGCGGATGACCTTACGCGGCAGACAAGACAGCTGGAGATGAGGGTTTCATCTTTGGATACTTTTTTAGAGCTACCAATCTTTTCAGAATTTAAGATGAACAGTGTTGACGGACCAGATGGAGTGATCCCAGGAGAACAGCCTTTTGCATCCGGTTCGCGATGAAATGAGCGTGACGCTGGCAAGCCGGAATCTTGTTGAGTTGGCTAATAAATGAAGCTTTCATACCTCCAAGGTAGCCGATTATGAGAATTATAAGATGGACTTTGTAGCCTTGATACCTGATCGAGTCCTGGGTAATACATCTGTCTATTAACAGGTTCTCCCTGCAACCTGCCAGCCCTCTCTTGCATCCACGTTGTTCGACTATTGCACTCCATACCGGCTCGATAGATGTCAATATCCTCTCTTTGAGGATGCCAGTGAATAGCTTGTAGCTGGTGTTTGAACAAGCTATGGGCCTGTAGTTCTTTGGACACGACAAATCTCCGGCCTTAGGGATCAATACCGTTCGTCCTTCCACTAGCCACTGCGGGACGGGTTGTTCTCCATTTAAGAAAGTAGTAAATATACGAGCCAGATGTTGGTGCGTAGAAGTAAACTTCTTCCACCAAAAGTTGTTGATTTTATCTGGCCCTGGCGCCGAAAAGTTCTTAGTTCTAGCGATAACTTTCTTCACTTCTTCAGCAGTAATTAGTGGACACTCTTCCTCTGGACCTTGTAACCTTTGCCTTTGGCAAAAGTTACGAAAGAGTGATATATCAGAAGCGTCTTCATTTAGCTGATAAGTATCTCCATATACTTGCTCCCAGAAGACTTGAATCTCTTTTCGACTAGGCGGATTTTTAACTACACATGACGCTTTATTGAACAGACGGGAAGGATTAGTAGAAAAGGTGGAATTTTCCTGAATCCACTTAACTCGCCGTTCAAGGCGCTGTTTCGCTGTTGAAAGACATCTTATTTTTTTCGTCCAGTGCTGCTTGATGGTCGACAGTTTACACTTGTTCAGCGTGTGATTTGCTTTCCTCAAGTTTCGAGCAATTGCCCTAACTTTTGGAGTGAACTTTTTATTTGATGTTATGTAGCTAATCACGCACTGAACATTTGATTCATGCCGTCTTGCCGTTTCAATTTTGAACTGAAGCTGTGCAATACGCTCCCGTGTCTTACTCAGACGTACCGAAGTATCGTTACTTCTATCGAGGCTAAGCAGGGAGACCGCCTTCTCGTAAACTACACAGTTCAGATTCCAGAGATTAACATCTTCGTGGAGCAAATCGCGGAGAGCAGTATTAGCTTCAGCTAATTAGTCCATCCTGAGGAAGACTTTTTGGTGGATAGATCTCCTACTTATCATGTTGACATTATCGGCTATCTGCAAAGGTGGTCTTGCTGGAACGGGTGGAATGTTCGCTGGAGGATGTTGCTCCTCTTCCTGTTGATAAACAGCTTCATATCCGTTTTTTCGCAAGAAGGATACCTGATCTCTTGAATACTGAGGCGTTTTATGAGCATATTCCGGGTGCATATTGCCCCAACGGTCATGTAACCTCTTCATGAATCCTCTCCGCGCCGGTGAGCTTCTTTGCCAACAGGTAAGAAGGTCCCTCCTGAGTTGGTCCGACCATTTAAATCGATGTTCTCGCGTTTGTCCGGGGTCATTGCCTGGTCGTCGCCTCGGTTCGTTCCTATTGCCACTCCCAACTGATCCATGGCCTCCATCCGAGAGAGGCCTATTGTGGGTGGCACTGCGCGATACTTGTGTCGTAACCGCATAATTCGTTGCATTGGGGAGTTAGCCCAAAGCAACGCGGCTGACTGCAAGAGCAGGAGCTCTAAGGTTTTATTATTATTATTACTATTATTATACTTTCAAGAAATCAAAATCTTGTGATAATTTAATTTTAAAATTAAATTTCAGGCAACCAAAGCCACTGATCGCACAACTTATGAGGATTCACGTTGTCACGCCCAAAGCGCCCGTACATGTTACTTTAAATCCAAGAGTTCAACCTGGACCCTCACCTTGTCCTGTTTTTGTGACCGGATGTGAGGAACCGATAAAACTTTCTCAGAGTGCTTACTGGGTTCTGAGATTACCGTATCCTTTTCAAAAAATTACAGAATAGTGGCACTCAAATTTTATTTTTAACTTTAAGTACTGAGATATCACCTTTTAACTTCCAACAGTTCCCTAAATACCACCATCTCCCATTTATATTTATTTCAATTTCTAATATGTACCTTGCCGCTTTGTCACTTCTCTACCCCTCCGCATTTTTCTCCCCTCATCCTATATCTATTTTATCCCACCCCCTCCCCCTCTTCACATTATTCCTCCCTATCTACTAGCCCTTTCTCCAAACCCACTTCTTATTTTAAAAATATGTCTAAATTAAATTTTTATTAAATTTGTATATAGGTACACGATGGAGCTGAGCCAATTTTGCTTTCATGGTACTTGCATATGGGATTTTCCGACTGATTATAGTAGTTGACAATTCCACGTACATTTTTAAGAACAAAATAAAAAAATCCATTTAGCCCATCTTAAAAAAGTTCGATTTTCATTTTCAAAATGTTTAAAACTCAAAACACAATTTAAAAACCTAATTGCTAGTTCTTTGCATATAGGATTTTTCGGAGATCAGGGTATTCTGTAATCTCATGGACATTTTAAGACGAAACACAAAAAATAGGACCCGTCTTCTGTTAAGGGCATGTGATACTTAGAAAATTATCGAGTTTGTTCCCCCGGCTTTTTCCCTACAATAATAAAGATTTTGCCTTAAAATTTTGGGAAATGATAGCGAACATGCTAACGGACGTCCCCGAACCCTTCTTTTGTAGAATAATTTGAAAAAATTTAATTTTGCTAAATTTTATTCATGTGTGTGTATTTTGAGGTTATGTGTACTGACAGCATCGGTACAACAGAGACCTCCATTATCGGAATGACAGAGTGCTGCAACCCGTTCCTAACCTCAAGTTAGGCTAAACTCAAGTTTAGCAAAATAAATTTTTTTTGTTATAATCCCTCAAAAAAGAGTTCGGGGACGTCCGTTATACTATTCTATAGCATCTCCGAATTCAGTTTTAAAATTTTTGTCGACAAAAACCCGGGGGAACTGAACCCGATTTGCCACAGGTCGGAGTATCACATGCCCTTAACATGCTATGTTTTAGAATGTTTAATTTTTTTATCATACAAAGTGAACAGGGACATCCAAGTCCCATAGCACGGAGGTTATCTTATCTGACATATTGCACTGTACCTTTGAATGAAACCCCAGTGAAACCGAGGCCTATTCTCAAAAGCTTTAGCCGCGTTTTGTGGTAATAATTAAAGTACCATTTCCCAGCTGTGTTACTCAAGGTGCTAGGACTCCGCTTTTCACTGGGTACGGTCCCGGTGAAAACTGAGGCCTATTCTCTCCTTTTCGGTAGCTTTAGCTGTGTTTCTGGTACTAATTAAAGTCCCATTTCCTAGCCGTACTACTATAGATGCTAGGACTCCATTTTTCACCGGGTATGGAAATGTGAACATTTTTCTTAACTATGGTAGGTTTATCACTGTATAAATTGAATCACACAACTGATGACTCACGGCTGCATTCGAATGCAGAAAACCACCTCCCGAGTCGAGCCAGTTTTTCGATAGTCGAATTTGAAGGCAGAAATTCGACCCTATCTATCGAATGCATACAATCATCCTCGGCGTCAACCCTCACGTTTGACATTACCCATCCGAGTGCTATCCGCGCTTGAAATTGCTTGACATCTGGACTCTTCCCGAGTCGAGATTAACCATGCAGCTAATGCTGTCGGTAATTTGTCATTTATAATATTAACAAAAAAGTGAAAATTATGATTTTTTATTTTTTATACTTTTTTCAAAAAGGTTCTGATGTTTTTTTTGTTTTTTTTCTTCAAATGTATGCAGGATTACAAACTATCCTAATCAGTCAAAAAATCTCATGCTTTGTCCTTGCAATTAAATTTTTATAATTTTTTTTAGTATAAAATTGTATTGTTAACTAACATAATCAGTTAGAAAATCCCATATGACCTTGGAATTAAAGTTGGTTCAGCCCCATCATGGGTATGGTTTTGAATGTATTACTTCCAATTTACATTACACAAGAACTCCAATATAAGGCCAGTTTCGGGGGTTGCCTCGCAGTGGCCGTGGCACTAAATTAATCGTTGGAAACCTAAACAGTCAGCGCCGTATGAACCACTTCTATTGGATTTTTCTCTCGCTTTTGTCACTCCCGCTTACTGCTCCCCCGTACTGCCCGCTTTTATCGCTCGCTCCTGGTGGCGACGCATTGTTCACACTGCTTATGCGCTGAGAAACTGTGTGGGCCAGCAGTTCTAGGAAGAACTAAATCAGTCGGCCTTATATTGGAGTTCTTGTGTACTTTAAAATACCTTATAACATTTCCTTCTTTTTTTATAATGAGAATTTTCAATCCGATAAAAAATACCGTATTTATAGAGTTGAATAAGAACCGAACTTCAAAGATAGTTTAGTAAATTTGTCTCTAATGATTCGGTCAGACTGATTTTTGGAATCTTACCTCTCTTGTTTTAAGGCTTTTTGGACAATTCTGTTACCTTTTTTTGAGCTCATGTTTTTTGGTGAGAAGGAAAAAAACTTTATTGGAGGGTTGGTGTGCGAATAATTAATTGATTAGTTTAAATGATTCAATTAATTTCTCCTTACATCTGAGAACAGTTACGTCTACATGGGAGATAAAGGACCTTATCTGGCTCCAAAGGAACCGGTACCGATATCTCACGGAAGATTACTAGCCGGAATGTATGGAATCAGTGAAGTTGTTCCAGAAAAAAAGTAGGAAATATATATTCCCTGGGCCGTTTGTTCAAAATACAATGTTTATATTAGGGTGATGACTTAATTTCCTTAAATTTATTGTTTTTATCGAATAATTTCACTTGTGTATATTTTAATTTCTGAGACTTAATAACTGGTAATTTTCAATGTATTAAAAAAGCTTTTTTTTATGAACTATTGACTTTGAAATAATAGAATAATTTTTCTAATAATATTCTCAGACTAGTGATTCATTTGACTTTAGTCTTTTATTCAAAATTTAAGCCTAACAGCGTCGTTCTAATTGTAAGATAAAAAAAGAAGCCGTTTAAGGGCAGGGTAAGGTTTTAGAGGCGAAAAAAGCGCATATTTTCAAGAATGTTTTTTTGAGATATGAGTAATGCTGGTTTGTTTATTTGGATTGGATGTTATATTACTGTATCTGAAGTATTTTTAGACAAATTTTCAATAACAAATATTTGAAAGGAACCCCGTGACAGCGAATCTCCCGAGACGCCTCGAAAAAAAGTTGTTGCGCCGTGAACATCATAACTTGTTACTGGATCATCCGAAACAAAAAAACAAAAATGCATTCAGAAGGTGATATGTTTCCCCAGGTAATCAGAGAGCGTTTTTTTCTAATAGCATTTTGAAGCCAAAAACGCGATTTTTGCTTAAAAAAATCTTTTAATTTGTTATTGTAAAATAAAAACAAAATTGTTAAAATAAAAAAAACTCTTCCCGATTACCTGTTGAATTATGTGTAGAAAAAGCGTACCAAATTTCAAAAGAATCGGTCAAGTAGATTTTGAGTTCTGATGTTCACGGACTTCAAAAACGTTATTTTCGAGCAAATCGATTTAAAGTTTTTTTCTCAAAAATAAAAAATTATGCATCAATGAACGTGCATAATTTTTTATACTTTAACGGAATCATCAATGCCAGGTCCGTAGAGTGAAATGCTTTCACCCAGCAATCCAGGATATCTAAAGCGACCTTTTGCTCCTGTTTTGCTCACATTCACAGCTTATGATTATTATTAAAGCTCTAATGAAAAGCTTCTTCCAAAATTTTGAGTGGAAGGACCTGAAAAAATTAAATACTACGAAGAGGTTACGAAGCAGCGTAGAAAAAATCTTGCTTCGAATTTAAAATCATAGACCACATTCGCACATGAATATTCTTAGCTCAGGATTACTATTTAAGCTCTAATAAAAAGCTCCTTCCAAAATTTTGAGCGGAAGGGCCTGAAAAAAATTAAATACTGCAAAGAGGTTACGAAACAGCGGAGAAAAACTCTTTTTCTTCGCATTCAGTAAATACCACATTCTCACATGAATATTCACAGTTCAGGATTATTATTTATGCTCTGATAAAAAGCTTCTTCCAACTTTTAGAGCGGAAGGACCTGAAAAAATTGAATACTGCAAAAAGTTTACGAAGCAGCATAAAAAAACGTTTCTCCTTCACATTTAAAGGCATAAACCACATACCTACATGAGTATTTTTAGCCTAGGATAACCAGAAAAGCTCTAACAGAAAGCTCATTTTTAAATTTTGAGCGGATAGGCTTGAAAAAAATTAAATACTGCAAAGTGGTTACGAAGCAGCGGAGAAAAACTCTTTTGCTTGGTATTAAAAAAATACCAAATTCTCACATGAATATTCTTAGCATAGAATTACTACTGAAGCATCAATAAAAAATTCCTTAATAAATTTTGAGCTAAAGGACTTGAAAAAAATTAAATACTACTAAAAGTTTACGAAGCAGCGTAGAAAAACTGATTTGCTTCGCATTTTAAATCATATACCACATTCTTTCATCAGCTTTCATAGACCATAGTAACCAGAAGAGCTATCGTAACAAGCTTATTTTAGAAACTTGGTCCATGCTTATTTGAGAAATTTGGTCTATGCTCTTAATTGGGAATTAATCATAAAACAATTTGCTATGTTGTAATGTAACCTCTTTAATTAGATAATTTAAAATTGGATTTCTGCTACACGTTCTTGACTTTATAAATCTAATTTTTGTATTTTTATACTCTATTTGGGTTGCATAATCAAATTATCATATAGAATCGGAGAATTGGAATGAAAAATATGTCTTGTTCGTTACTTAACCAAACTTAACCACATATTTAAAATAGATATTTATACATGCGTAAATATCCTATTATCCATTAAGTTGTACTTCAACATTCATTCACTACAAAATTAGTAAATTTATATCCATTAATACTTTTTGTTGCCACCTACAGAAGGACATGTTGTCACTGCAAAAATTAGGGGTGTCGTTAATTTGAAAGTCCTGTGAAAGAAGAAAAGGTATTTCTTATCTTGCAGTGCTTTCAGATGTCAGTTAATTGTATTTAGCAATATAATTGAATGAATATTATTCTCAAACTCAAGCAGATGTAATATATTTGTAATATTCTTATCATATCTTCAAAACCAGTATCTATCTGCGAACGATATCCAACAGAAGGAATTTTTCAGTGAATTATGTGTACTATTATTATTGCGATATCCATGTTCTTATGATTGCTGTTTGTTTTCTTCGTTTCTAGGAAAACGCTTTCTATAAATTTTGAATGTTCAGTATCTATTTAATTAGTTTTGGATTTTCGTATCTCGTCCCAGTGGGGGAAAAAAATAAGGATGTCTTAGAGACGTGTTCGGGACATCCCTAAGACGTATTTTGGAACATGTCTTTTGGACGTCTTGGAGATATTCTTAAGACGTCTAGTGTCAGTACGAAAGATGTCCTGAGAACGTCCTATGTCTTTAAAACGTCCTTGAGACATCTTTAGGGCATTGGACGTCTTAGAGACGTTGATTGGACTGACATTGGACATCCTAGGAACGTCCCAAGAACGTTTTTGGGATGTTCATGTTCTTGTGCCCACTGGGGTATCGCAAAAATCAATCACCGACACCCCAAACTGTATTTGGCAAAGTCTTGAAATAAACAACTGAATATAACCACGCAATATCTGACTAAAAACTTCCTCTTATCTTATAAAAACATCCATAGTTATATAAAATGATGTTATGTTCACTGGAAATATAGTGCCGTTTACTGAAATTGAATACATTATTTTTAAATACATATAGCAAGAGTTTAACAAAGAATAACTATATTATTGGGTATTGTCCGAAAAGGGAAAAATCCTCCCTTTCACATGAATTAATTTTCGTTACCAGATAATAAACACATAAATCAATATTTTTTTTCTAAAAACTTTCTTAAAGTGTCGGTAATACCCATGTTTACCCTATTTCATTTAAATTTTAGTAGAGAGTAACATATCAAAAGCCATTTTCAAATAACCGTGACCTTGAAGTCAAATCCTGCAAAAGGCTGAACCAATCAGAATAATGGTATGCTGTCAACTCCTCTGACTATCGCCGTATGTAATTTGACAACTGGCGAAATTTTTGACTACACATGTCGACTTTTGGCACATTCGCACTATCACGCCAGAGTCACACTTTATAAATCCTGATTCTAGTGAAATTCTAGGCATTTAATTATTTACATCTTGTTTCGTTTCTACAAAAAATAAAACTTCAAATTTTTCACGATTAAAACAAAAACTATGCAACTTTTTAAAAAATGCTCGAAAGTTGTAGATCTTTTTTTGGATGAACAATTTTGCCTTTTAACATTGTATCATATTTTGCATAGTTAACCTGAAAAACTGAATTTTTTATTTTCAATAATTTCTCATCAATAAATAGTAGAGGAAAGGGCTCGAATTTGATATACCAACTCCTTTTCGATGGATTGCCGGGACTCTATGAACCGAAATTCGGCCAACAATAGGTCATTCGAAAGGTTATTTAATTACCTTTCGGATGGTTATATTGATTTTTTCATATCGCCAACAAGTCTTTTTTAAATAAAGATTTTCCTAAAAACGAGTTTTTCGAAAATCGGTAAATGGTGGCTCTAATTTGATATACCTATAAAAACATCGAAATACATGAAAAATAAGCAAGTTTCCGATATGAAACTAATTATTAATATTATTTAGGATGATACAAAGTATAATCGAATCTGGTATTTGACATTCTGAAATCTGCAAAGAAGACAAATTGGACAATAAGCGTTAGTATACACACTACTGACTACACTCGTCATTGTAACGATCGGGTAAAAGCTACCATAGGGTTCGCATCCAGCCCCTTGACCGTAACGTCCGGCGACCTATTGTTTTGGCCGAGTCGAGCGCTGGCACACACACACGTACGTGCATGAAAACATGAACCCATGTTTTTAACATTCAGGGAGCTGAATAATGTCTAACTGTGATTTTCTGGTATATCAAATTCGACCCACCCATGGTATATCAAATTAGAGCCACCCGGTACAAAATGTTCATGTTTGAAAAGCATAACCCCTAAACAGAAGAATCTCCATATCTACCGAGCAAAACTATTCTACTAACCCTACTTCACTACTACGTACAACATTTATTGGAAAAACTACATTCGCGGAATAATGAATAGACATTTAAGACTTCCCTGGAATTAACTTTGGATATCCGATTTTTTATTTTTCCATCTCACTCTTTTTGTGAAGCGAATGAAACAGTGAAACTGTGACTATTTTCCACTACACTTAAGTGCGTTCAGTTCCCACTGTTAGCAACCTAGTACATGTTTTAGTTTTCCAGAAATCCAGGTGGCTCAAATTTAAGCCCTATATCAAATTCGAGCCATTTCCTCTATCAAACATTTTTGTAGGTCTTTTTGAGATGAATAATTTTCCTTGTTAACATTTTTTCGTATCTCTTATAGTTCTTCTGAAAAATGGAATTTTGTATTTTTTATAAAGAATGTTCGTTGAATAAAACCATAAATGTTATCAAAAACGACTGGTTAAAGAACTAGTCCTCTCTTTTTAGGCCTTAAAACGGTGTGAAAAGGGGCAATTATAAAGGCATAATTCCTTCGTTAGTAATTAAGTTCACAGACGACGGCGACCACGAGAGAGATTTTTACATAAAACCAATCCCTTTTCTCATTGAGATTTCAATGTAAAAAAAAACTTATTAATCAAGCAATTTTATATTTAAGAGTCCATAATTGAATAGCTTCTTTAAATTGTTCAGAATTTATAATATCAAAGTGAAAACCTTAAATATTGTAAAATCTTTAGTTTGAAGCGTTTTCAATTAAATAATTTAGAATAAAGTACTTCCATGTTGAATATATGTATGTTCGCCGAAGATCTCGTAATTATCGACAATCTGAAATGATACATGTTTAAAGTTGTTCAACTTCAAACTGAAAGACGCTAAGATTGAATCATTTTTATTTTTAGGCCTGCAAACTTAAATTATTACAGTACCTATTACCAAACATTTTAAACTAAAATTCAATGAAGTTGTTCAAACAATTTCTCTAGTTTCCGGTTACAAACTCAAGATTGAATATTTAAGCTGGTGGGCAAAAAAGTAACAATGAGTTTCTTTTAACCTGAATAGGTCATTTTTTCAAACAATTTCTTTAAAATTATCAAAATTTTATTTGTCTACATTATGATGTCAAAATTACAAACACTTTCGTATTATCTTATAATTCGCAAATATAACTTTTGTAATTCATATGCTTTTATGGTGATCTAATTATAAGGATATACTACTAATAGTAAGATAGGTAAGATACTAAAAATGAATTTTTTTGTCATGAATTGCGGAACAACTGTGGAACGAAATATCCGGTCCGAATTTTTTTAAATACTGTAACGTTATAAACGTTGATAATACAACATCTTTAATTACAAAAACTCGTTTGAGTATTGGAGATAAAAATAATTTTGTACATTTATTTTGGAAATTAATAATTATTTTTATTCGCAGATCCGCGCGATGGTTCTCAGCTACAAATAACAAATATTGTATCAGTCATCGCGAATTGCCCATTACGCAAGGGCACACGCAAATTTTCAACTTGAGAGTTAGAGCAGTAAGTTTAAGAAAGTAGACTAAGAAGAGTCTTCAAAGAAGCTTAAACTAACAACAAATAACGTAAATCAACACAATGAACATATATGAACGCGAAAACTAACATAACTGAATATAAAAAGGAAAAGTATACTTAAAAGATACTCGATCAGCAACAAAATCATCATCGTCGTCATCATCGTGGTATCAGATGTTGGTTCTGACAACTTAATAATACATATACCTACTTTTTTTTTGGTATTAAACAAGAAATCAATTTTTTTTCATTTGCTAATTTTGAAATAGGAAGCATTATAGTAATCTTTTTACAGAAATATATGTAAAGAAATATTCCAAATTAATAATGAAATTTTTTTTTAATATTATGGATTCGCTGCCATCAGTCCCTTGGTCACTATAAAAATACAAAAATGTGAATAATCAATCAATTCATCTCGAATCAAGGAGTTTTTCTTTTCTTGTATCAAATTAGAATTAAGCCATAAAGGAAAAAAGTTTTATAGTGTACACAAACAAAAAACAGATTTTTTCAAATACTATACATTTAAATGACACTAACTTCCTTATTCTTCAATAAAATGTAGGAATATTGTAGGTCAATATATTTGTATCGAGTAAAGGAATATTTTGTTCTTGCATCAACTTTGAATTATGTTAAAGTTTCGATATGATAAAAATGGTAAAAATAAATCCTCAAAATTTCATAATTTATCTGCAACTACGTTTTCAAATGATCGTGTTCAGAAAAAAGTGTGATATCCACATCCAGACAATCGCTTACAACATTGTACCAGACATTTATTAATTGAGGAATGTTCAGTTGAACGAAGAGTCTCGTCGTCCCGTAATTCGGGATGACTAATCCAATATTTTTCACAAGCATAGCTTTCGGGACGACTAGTCCATTGCCTTTGCCAACTCCCCCAATTTTTCGAGACTATACACAGCCTTAGTTAAACGAATCCAACAAAATTTCGAAATTGTAACCATTACTAATGGCTGGATGTAAATGTCACACTTTATTCTTGTGAATGCGATACCTTAATAAAGTGATGAAATTTGGAGGGCTTATTTTCCCCATTAATATATCAAAACTGAAATTCATTAGATTTTTTTAGCAATTTTATAATAGTTTTAAAATGGGTTTCTATTGATATATTTGTATTTTGATTGCGGGCGGGGGACCCGTCTGAGCACCCACTAATAGTTTTAAATATTACAAAAACAATGGAAACACCCAAGATCGAATTCACAGCTAATTTAAATAGAATTTTTTTTCTCTTAACCAGTTGCTGCAACTTATATTTCCTCGGATGTGGAATTTTTCGAGACTATTTTTATGACTATTATTTCGAGAGATTTTCGAGACAATAAAATTTGATAAATATTTTTTGAACCATGAATTATACTTATATATAAGACCTATACACAAGGCTTGAATGGTCTAGTTACAGAACCGGCCAACTCATCGATTTTGGGCAATGCGTTTTTTTTTCAGTTTTTAATCAACTGGAAACAAGAAACCATGAAAAAACCGCTCAAATCCCTGTTTTATATGCGTTCGAAAATTACGATTTGCTGCAAAACCGGTCAAATCTCCATGCTGAAAATGGCCGCTCGTTTCGTTTAGTGTTCACCTACATACTTAAGGATGAAGAAGTTTGTGGAAGAAGTTCCTTTTAATCAAGCAAGAAATAGGAAAAGTATTTTGAACCATACTGCCCTAATGTCTCTAACAACCAAAGAGTTTTGGTTCCCATCTTATTCTGGCTAAGTGTGACAGAAAATCAGCTTTCCCCAACACTTTTGTTTTTTGGAGATGGCCGGTTTCGCAACTAGACGATTCAATTGTGGTACTGTGGATATTTTCTTTTTAAATAAAAAGAAATTAGTTCATGAAATTTAGCGTTTCGGAGAAAACACCGGGTTTGGAATTCCAAGAGGCTTATGGTACCTCTGTTTTTAACTTTTAGAAAGTATACAAAAGGATAAAGGCCAAATTAACAACTGAGAATTTAAAAAAAAGATTGCCTTTTTCTTTTTTGCCCTCTGGCAGGTTTGAAAATTACGATACTTAAAATTAATTAATAGAATTCAAACATAAAACATACATAAGAATTTTAACAAATTTACCATCTATTCTTGAGTTTCTTTGACATCTTTTTTCTGGTTCTTGTTCTTTTCCTTCGAATCATTCTTTGGTCGCTTGTTATTCTTCTGTTTTTGAGAGAGAGTTTCTTTCACCTCATGTACATTTTCTTTTTGTTCCTTCGCACTGAAAATTGTATATTTAAGTTATTGAAGCTTTAGTTAGTTCAGTTTCATATGAATTGTTATATACCTTTTAGCTTTCTCATTGAAGAGCTTCTTTTCTGCTTCTTCAGCTGCCTGCCTCTCTCTATACCTAAACGAAAAGTTATTTATTTTTCTTAATTAAATTGACTCAAAGTTTAAAATAATATTGAAAGATTTCTGATGAATATTATACTTGGACATTCAAAATACGAAGCTTCTAGGTACACATAAAAAAGTTACAAATTTCAAGGATTATGCAATATTTCAAAACGGTTTAGAAGTCACCTATAAGAATCTTCAATAAACGTCCAGGATTTAAAATTCTTTCGAAATTCATTGAAAATTAAACAAAAAAATGTGCCGTAAGTTTGAGCGCGCCTAGGGCACGCGTCTCTTGAATCTCGCACTCGAATATTTATTCTTTGCACTTGGCTGGTTGAATAAAACTTAATCAAAAAAGATTATTTTTGATGGCTAAGACAACATATCCCACAAGTCTTATTTTGGATTTTTCACGTGTCTCGCTTCTTTTGGCTTATTATTAGAATTTTCGATTTTTTCATATCAATTTTCATAAACAAATTGAAAACGAGGAGTTTTGTCAAAAATGGTAGAAAGAAATGTTGTAGGAACTTTTAAACGCTGAAATTCCTCCAAAATCTTTACCCCATATTCTGCTTCGTTTAGGGTAAGAGTACCTATTTTTGGCACCCCCCCCCCCTCCAATTGTTGGCACCCTTATCTGATTTCGTAGATAATACATTTTTTAGTATGTTTAGCCTCAATTAATTTAATTCTACTATCATTTCTTCATATAATGCATATATTAATTATTCAGTGTAATGAAGTACGTATCGAAAATAAAATAAATTCACTTCGGTTTTTGGTATGCCAATAATAGGTCTAAGGTGCCAAGAATTGGTGCTCTTACCCTATTAGCTCTAAATTAAAATTTTCGACTTTTTTCATAGTATTTCCGGCGAATAAAAACAAATGACAAGTCCTATAAAAAATAGTTCAAATAAAGGGTCTAGCCGGATAAGATAGTCAAATCAGAAGCGAAAAACTACAGAAAAGTTCGGTTTTTGGACACTAACGCTTTATAGAAAAGTATTACGATGAATCCGATTGCGCCATCGAATTCTACTAGAAAAAATGAATCAGGAATTATGTATTTCTTTTGCTAAAGTAATTTTAATAGACCTTCACAAATTGAGCAAGTAAGATCATTCGACCCGACTCACATTGACAATAAATAAAACGATAAGCCTCCCGTTCAGTTACCTGACCCTCAGGGGAGTATGGCTATTTGGGAGGGCTCTGTAACACAGTTCATACATTTAGATTTCCTTATTGCAAAAATGTCGTTAAAAATCATCAGTCATTAAGGTCTACCAACATTTATTTCCCAAAAAAATAATACACGTTTTTTAAGTATTTTTGTACGTAAAATACGATGGCGTGGTTGGTTTCATCGTAGGAATTATGTAGAAAGAGCTAGGGGCGAAAGACCACTCAAAAACACCGTTTTTCGTCTCTAGCTCCTTCTACATAGATCCTACGATAAAACCGATTGCCCCATTGTACTCTACGCAAAAAAAGAAATCGAAAACGTGTATTACTTTTTTGAAAATAATTTTTGTGAAATGACAATAATTTTTAATATTGTGAGCCGAGCCGATCGTTTTTATTTGCTGAATTTTTGAAGGGCTGCCAACAATTATTTTCAAAAATTAATACATGTTTTCGATGTATTTTTTTTCGTAGTATACGATGGCCTGGTTGGTTTTTATCGTAGGAATTATGTAGAAAGCTCTAGAGGCGAAAAGCGCGGTTTTTAGTGGTTTTTATTTTTTGTTGGGGTCGTTACATCACTTTTAAAAATCTGAAGAAAAAAAATCAAAAGAATTTTTGAGCAAAAAATACATAACATATTTGTACATTCTCATCATAATGAGAAGGTATTGGTTAATATGTGAAAAATGACTCGCGGATTCCATAAAATGTCGACGTTTTGAGGCCCCCTGAATCAGAAAAATAGTTTTTACGTCGGTGTCTGTCTGTCGTCGTCGTTGTCGTCGTTGTAACCTGTAAACACGATAACATTTGAAGAAATTATCCGATTGAATCCGAAATTTCAAAAAGTTAGAGCATTTTAAAAATTTTTGTGACCATTTTTTGTTGTTGAAATTTGTAATTTTTATTCACGGCTCTCCATAGCACATGGAAATTAGAACAATTTATCCTAATGACTTTTTTCGATAAAAGTAAAATTGTCAGAGATATAGCATTTCCAAAATAAAAAAATAAAAAAACCAAAATTAACATTTTGAGCCAAACAACGCATGATATGAAAAAAAGTCAAGACAAGAAAAGTGTTTCTTTTTGCACGCCCTAAAAGGTTATCATAAGGACTTTTTGAATTTTCTTGAAAAATTGAAAATTCACATTTTTATTGCACAAAAAATAATGAATAATCCAAAAATTTGATTTTACGGTCAAACCATGCAAGTTACGACAAATGATGATTGAACAAAAATTGTGCACTCAAAAAAGATCTACAAATTTTTTATTGGTCACTTTTTGATAGGATGTGTAGTTTTTGTATTATTTGTAAAAATTACATTAACAGTAAAAAAAATCAGCCTGATAAGTCGGCACATTCTCATCAAAACTTTACTTATTTATTTTGTTTTTCATCTCGTGTGTGTTTTTTCAAAATATCTCATATATATATTTCTAACCATTAAAACAATAAAATAACTATCATTAATGCTCACGGTACATGAAATTTTGTATTTTTACATCCTCATCCAGAGAAGGTATTAGATTGGTGTAAGATTTTGAAATTGATCATATACATGTTCCAAAAACGACTTTTTTTCTCCCCTTTGCAGGTAGTTGGGAAAAATCTTCAAATTGTATGATTTATCAGAAATATACGGAAATATACGTTTAAGTAATGGAATTTCCTTCTTCATTTGATATCAAATACAAATGTAGTCATTTTTATCTGAAGAACATAGAACATAACATATAGTCGTTGCGAAGCGCGACGAACAAATCTCGCGCCGCAAGCGCGCTCAAACTTTTGAGTTTCTATTATACGATGAACAGAAACGAGCGTGGAGCGCGAGGTATACATGATTTTGAAAGCAAATATCGAGCGCGAAGCGCGAGTGTCTTGATGAGAATGTGTTCCTTAAGGTCGATAGAACCTTAAGTAAATTATTTCTTCTTTTTATGTAAAACTGACGTAATTAAACTAAAAGCAAGTCATAACGATGAAGTTTACTAAGAGAGTATTAGCCCGCGAAGCGCGCAATAGCGAACACACGAAGTGCGAAAACCTAAAGGAACCAAGCTTAAAGCGTCAGGCAAATGTGTCCGAGCGCGTAGCGCGAGGTGAACACATTATCGAGCGCGAAGCGCGAAATAAACATATCATCGAGAGCGAAGCGCGAGATCCAACGGTTGCGCGCCCTAGGCGCGCTCATACTTGCAACCCGCGCGCGAAGTCGGTCTTTGTTTTCGATATAAAAATTTTTCAAGTTTTCAAATGGCTGTAAAAATTTGAATTTCGCGCCAAAATATTTTTCAGCTTCATAGGTTTATAGGTCCTGAAAACCCCTACAATTTGCTTCTTTTTTTTCCTAGCTCAAAAATTGACCGAGATATTGCAAAAAAAACTGGCCAGCACTCAAAGGTGTCCCATCTTGCCCCATGGGGATCTAGGGGTCTGAAAATCTAGGAAAAGGGGTTTCTATGCATGCCGAATATGAGGTTGTATTTAGTTATAGAGGTTCCCTACAAGGCAGATTCGACTATCTTATCTGGCTAGACCCTTTGTAGGAAATTATGAAAGATATAATTGCTCTCAAAGACTTGTTTTCGTATTTCGCGTCGTTTGGCTCGAAATTTGAATGTTTTGGTGTCCAATTTAGGACAATTGTAATACTTTCTCAATCACAAATAACGTAAATATAATACATTATAACAAATTTGTATCTATTTTTCGGGTGAACAACTTTTGTCCATCAATTTTTTACATTCTCATCATTTGTGATTGAGAAGGAATCAGAATTTCCCGAAATTCGACACCAAAGCTTTTCAACGGATCTCCACGTTTTGAGACCCCCTGAAGCCGAAAATCAAGTTTTGGCGATGCGTCTGTCTGTCCGTCCAGTCGTCCGTTCGTAAACACGATAACTCTAGAAAAAAATCAACGGATCACTTCGAGCTTTGGCATACTTTTTTTCAGGTCCTAAAAGAAAGGAAGAGTTCGTTAACCAGCCATTTTGGATAGAAATTCAGAAAGTTAGAACATTTTCAAACATTTTTAGCCAATTTTTTTTAAGATTTAAAAATTTTATGTGTGGTTATTCTTAGTACTCAGAAAGCCGAACAATTTATCCGTATAACTATTTTTGATAAAAACATAAAAAGAAAATTATCAGAGTTAGAGCATTCATACATTTAAAAAGTCAATTGAAAATTAAAATTTTAAGCCAAACAACGAACGATATGAATAAAGTCTAAGAAAGAAAAACGTTGCTTTTTGAAAGCCCTACAAGATTATCATAACAACTTTTTGAATTTTCTTGAAAAATCGAAAATTCAAATTTTAATCGCACGAAAAATAATGAAAAATAAAAGATTCCATTTTATGGTCAAACTATGCAAGATGCGAAAAAAGATGAATTAACAAAAATTGTGCTCTCAAAAAAGATCTACAAATTTGTTAATAATCACTTCTTAATAGGACGCGTAGTTTTTGTTTTATTCGTGAAAAATAACACTGAGAATAAAATTAAATTTCTGGAAAAACGACACAAGCTACGAAAAAATATTAGTAAGAAAAAATTATACACCTAAAATGACCTAAAAAACAGCTACAAATTTTTTATAAATCACAGTTTGATAGGACGCGTAGTTTTTGGTTTTAATCGTAAAAAAAAATTCAAATTTCGAACCAAACGGCTTGAGATAAGGAAAAAAAATACAACAAGAAATTGCACCTTTCAAAAAGTCCTACAAAATTTATTCCAACCAATTTTGGATAGGATACGTAAACAGTTTAAAAGAAGACTTGTAGCATATTTTGTTTTATCCATCAAGAATAATATGAAAATTAAAATCCTATTTTTAGCATAACAACGCGAGATAGGGAAGAGTGTCTGAAGAAAGGATTGTAGTTTTTAAATTTATTTTTAGGTAATTCAGAAAATAAATATACATTTACAAATTTTCGTCAAAAATCGAGCGCGTAGCGCGAGTATCACGATCAGAATGTGTACATCTCAAAGCCTATAGAGCTTTGAGCAACTTAACCTTTAACTATACTTAATTACGTGGAAAAATCAGAATATGAAGACGCATATAAATACTGGCATCTAAGAGATCTTTTTGATAAAGTTTCATTCGAGCACTCTAAGTGCAAAGAATAAATGTCCGAGCGCGAAACGCGAGATTCAACAGACGCGCGCCCTAGGCGTGCTCAAACTTGCGAGCCGCGCGCGATGAGAATGTGCCCGCGCAGAGGGCAGATTTTTTTGTACCTTTGTTGTTTTTCCACAAAATCTTAATTTTTATTTTTAATGTCATTTTTTATGATTAAAACCAAAACTAAACGCCCTATAAAAAAGTTATTCGTAAAAAATTTGTAGATGTGTTTTAGGTGCACAATTTTTGTTTAGTATTTATTTTTCGTAATTTGTGTCGTTTTTCCAAAATTTTAATTTATTTATTTTGAATTTTATTTTTCACGAATAAAACAAATACTACGCGTCCTATCAAGAAAATTTTTGTTTGCTTATCTTTTTTCGTATCTTGGAAAGTTGGACCAAAAAATGGATTTTTTGATTGTTCATTATTTTCTTGTGCGATCTAAATTAGAATTTTTGATTTTTCAAGAAAATTAAAAAAGTTGTTATGATAATTTTGCAGGGATTTAAAAAAGGAACGATTTTCTTTTCCTGACTTTTGTTTCATATCGTGCTTTGTTTGCATTAAAATTGTGATTATCGATTGACTTTTAAAATTTTATAAATGCTATAACTCTCATCATTTTCTTTTTACCGAGAAAAGTCATTAGGATAAATTGTTCAACTTTCTGAGTACTACGAATGGCCATACATAAAAAAATAAAAATTAATTAGCATTTCGAACTCGAAAGTTCATTGCCTCACTACCCGATTCGGGTAGTGTTTCTAGGTGGATAAATACTACCAGTGTGGGTCCACCACACCCACGACGGGTCAACAACACGCAGTATTCCCCGAACGGTCACCCATCCAAGTACTAACCGCGCCCAACACTGCTTAACTTCAGTGATCTAACGGGAACTGGTGTTTTCAGCGTGGTATCGCCGTTGACGAATGGCCATACATACAATTTTTAAATCTTAAAAAAATTGTCTCAAACATTTTGAGAATGCGCTAACTTATTTTTAAATTTGTATCCAAAATGGCTGGTTAACGAATAACTCTTCTTTCATTTATGACCTAAAAAAAGTGTGCCGCAGCTAGATTTGATCCGTTTTTTTTTAAATGATGAGAATGTAAAAAGTTCGAAATAATAAAACAGCAGTAATATTTTGTTTTCTGAGTTAACGTGTTTCTTTATGCACTTTTCACAGTTTCACTTTCAATCCCTGGCGGACCGGCCGAACGCAAACATTACGCTACAGCGTAACGGTAAAGTAATGGTAAAGTAATG
>CAKNXH010057438.1:0-25976 GCA_932178445.1 Andricus quercusramuli
CCCTGCTATAACCACTTTCATTACGTTAAAATCTAGATGTTTAAAATAAGGCAGTGTCTAAACGTACCACGTAGCCACAGTCTATTAAATTTTCATCAGCCTTCCAATCTACTAAAACTCGTAAGGCTTTATTAACAAAGTTATTGGAAATAATAAAATTCTTTTTTGATCAGACCACACCATGTAGACTACTACGAAAATTGAAAAACCCAGAAGAGGCGGTGAAGATGAGTGGTCCTTCCTGGGGAAGTATAGTTATTATTTTGGGAGTTCTTTTCTGTACACAAGTTTATTGTGCAGCAGAAGGTGATAAATCCGCAAGAGCACTGAAAAGCCGCCTTAGAACTTCGTCAACATGGCGATTGGTTGTGTCTTTTGCGCAATCACAGACTTATCATGGTCGAGTAATTCACGCAGCCACAGACTACAAAAAAGAAATCCAAGCTGCTTGGGAGAAGACCAGGTCAGATGCCTCTTTATCGGACGTAGAATTATCTTACGTGGAGGCACGAGAAACACCATTAACCGATTCACTGTCTTATCCCCTATCACTTTTAAACAAATTTTGCATGGACATCGAAAATGGAAAGACAATTTTAAGCATTGTAGTAGGCAGCGGCCCAGCAGCGAGATTTCTCATTACAGCTGCGTCATCCCTAAACCTTCCAACTTTATGGATGCCATTTACCTATAGAGATTTTATCCAACAGGTATATATTCTTTATCAATTTTCATGTATCTTTCATTAGAATAATTTTGATATTTATTTCTATTTAGGGGAAAAGTGCTCGTTTCGAAAGTCGTTTGGGCTCAAGTGATCGGGAAGTAGGAGCCGCTGCAGCCGCCCTGATGCACACAGCAAACTGGCACGCGTTCACTCTTCTCATCGACACAACATTGCTTCCAGTGGATTACCTTCTGCAGACACATCGAATAAACCTTACACCCAGATCGATTATCCATCTTCCAACGAACGACAAGACTTTAAAGTTAAGACTTCGTAGAATCTCAGTAGAAGGTGGGAGTGGCGGTGTTCTCGTGATGGCATGCGACTTGAATAACGCACGAAGAATTATCAATGCTGCTAGTAAATTTGAAATGCTCTCTGGTAGATTTATATGGCTGTGGATTGACTTGAAGGAAGAATTGAGATCAAACGAGCCCAATTTGATTGACCCGCATGTTCTGCATGGCTCTCGGGTAGGGCTTACACCTGAAGAACATCTTCCACCACTAGAAACTGTGGAACGTAACAACATTAATCTGGCTCCAGAGCATGAAACAAATTTAAATTTATTACCTAATTTAGCAAACGATATTCAACGACTGCAGGAGCATAGATGGACAAGTGACCAAATTGTAGTAAAAAAGCGTCAAGAGAAGTCCGTTAATAATATGGAGGAGGATGAGGAGGTGGCTGAAAGTGGAAAACTAGCTGACAAAAAGTTAAATTCTAAAAGTTTTATGCCAGTGGGAATGCTCGCGTTAACGCCTTCGAGTTTTCATTTTACAAATGGAGACGATGGGAGACCTTCCACTAGGCGCCTTATAAGTGGTGAAGAAATGCTGAGAGCAACTTCCCAAGCATTGGAAGAATCTATCGCTCAACTCAAACCGCAACTTGCGCGACTTCGTGATCCTCAAATAAAGGATTATTTTATACCTGAATGCCTCGCTCATAGCCAGGCTAAGTTTTTAGCTAACGAGTTTAGAGAAAATATGTCCAGAGTCCTTACTAATAAATTACGAAAGTCCATGCAAGAAATTTCCAGCAATAAAGCTGAATTTCAATTACTAAATCTCCAAGGTGTCTCATTCGCTGCCAATAAAACTCTCTTAAAGTATGTACTACGCAATTTTCCTAAAATTAAATACTAATTAGACAACATAATAAACATGTTTCTTAACGTTTGTATTTCATAACAAAAAAATTGTTTTACAGGTGGACTAAGGTGGGCACCGTTAAAGGAGGCAAGATTGTACGTCTTGATACAATAATCTGGCCAGGTGGAGGCATCATGCCAGCGTATCTGGAAGAAGGTGGTGAAAAAGTCGGAATGCCGTTGTTTCGCATAGTAACAGCTTTAGCTCCACCCTTTACAATGGCAACGAATCTACAAGAAGGTCAATGTCTCAGGGGATTAATCTGTCTACAAGGGAATGACATCAAATGTTGTTATGGTTTTACCATGGACTTATTGGCACAAGTATCGCGAGAATTACAATTTCGATTCAACCTCTACATAGCGAAAGATGGATTTTTTGGAAGAAAGAATGGACGAGCTGGTTCCTGGAATGGTGTGATCGGAGAACTGGTTTCAGGTCATGCACAATTAGCATTTGCTCCCTTGAGCGTTTCTACGAGAAGAGCTGAAGTAGTGGATTTTACAACTCCTTACTTTTTTAGCGGAGTTAGTCTTCTATCTGCTCCGAAACATCGATCAGAAATTCCACTACTAGCTTTCTTGCAACCATTCAGTCCGCAGCTGTGGATTGCAGTATTTACATCACTAAATATCACAGCCATGGCCGTGGCTGTTTACGAATGGTGGAGTCCCTTCGGACTAAATCCATGGGGTAGGCAACGCAGTAAAAATTTCTCCATAGCTTCTGCACTTTGGGTCTGTTGGGGGTTGCTTTGTGGCCATCTTGTGGCATTCAAAGCTCCCAAATCTTGGCCTAACAAATTCTTAATCAACGTCTGGGGTGGATTTTCTGTAATTTTCGTAGCATCGTACACGGCCAACATAGCGGCTTTGATAGCAGGGCTTTTCTTCCATTCGTCGGTCAGCACGCACCGAAGTGTAAGTACAGCAGTAATAGGTATAAAAAGGAAGATTTTTCCAAATTTCCTTTAAAGTGCTGAAAGTCAATATTTCTATTACAGCTTTTGTCACAAAGAGTTGGAGTACCAAAATCATCTTCTCCAGAGTATTATGTGCAAAAATCTAATCCAATGTTGTGGTCTCATATGATTAAATATTCGTTGACTGACATAGCTGAAGGTATTGAAAGACTTCGAAATGGAACTCTCGACATTCTTGTAGCAGATACACCCATCTTGGATTATTATCGTGCCACGGACAATGGTTGCAGCTTACAGAAGGATGCAGCTCATATCATGGACGATGACACATACGCCATTGCACTTTCGAAAGGCCATCCCCTTACCGAAAGTATCTCGAAAGTAATAGCCAATTATACAAGCAATGGATTTTTAGACATCTTGCAAGAGAAATGGTAAAACATTTTACGCTACATTTTTTTGTATAGTTTGAATGAAAGAAGGAACTTCTTGAATTAATGGTTCTCGATTCATTTTAGGTATGGTGGTTTACCTTGCATCAGAGATGGAGAATATGGCATTGAACGCGAACATGGTGGTCAACCACGACCTCTTGGTGTTGCTTCAGTGGCAGGAGTTTTTTGCTTACTTGGCATGGGAGTTCTGCTAGGAACCATCATTCTAGCTGGAGAGCATTTGTTCTACAAATATACCTTACCCAGATTGCGACACAGGCCAAAGACTTCCGTTTGGCGCAGTCGCAATGTCATGTTCTTCTCGCAAAAATTATACAGATTTATCAACTGCGTGGAGCTGGTGAGTCCTCATCACGCAGCTCGAGAACTGGTGCACACCGTTCGACAGGGACAAATCACATCCTTGTTTCAGAAGAGCGTAAAACGGGTATGTTTACTATTCTTTTTTTTTTAGTAATATGATCTCACAAACAGTTTGTTCACGGATAGACTTGACAATGTATCAGTCAATACTGTCTGCTGTGTTTTGTCTATTCGAGGACATCCTGCACAATGATTCCAAACCATATCTTAAGATGCCTGTGTTCCAGAAGGAACACGAACAGCGCCGTCGTCGCAAAAGTAAAGCTCAGTTTTTCGAAATGATTCAGGAAATACGAAGGTACTGCAGGACACTAATTAAGATTCATCTCGTCGAATTATAAATTTGCCGCTTTAGATAAATGTTGTTTGCTATTTCGCAGAGTACAGCAAGAAGAGAAGGTAGACATAGCGAAAAAAGCGTCTGATGCGCAGCGTGCAGCGAAAAAAGAGGATAATAAGACAGAAAGAGAACGAAGCCGAAGCCGAAGTAAAAGCCCATTAATGCCAAGAAGTCCAAGAAGGACAGAGAAGAGCAGAAGTTCCACTAATTTGTCGAGCTCAAGATTGGGTCTGTCCCCCGTCAGCTTGGACCCTAGTATGAAGCCAAAAGAATTCACTTTAAGCAATACGAATCTGAGAGCAAGAAGTCCACTGGATACAGTAGGTCGTAGATTAAGTCACGGAGATGGTGATTCACCTCCACCTCCACCATATCCAGGTTCCAATTTTGGTGGAAGTGCAAATTTGAGGCCAGTAGCACCACCAAGAGGTGATTCTATTTCTGGCTTCAGCAGCCAGCCTCCGAGATATTCCCGAAGTCCCGCAAAGAGAGGGCAATCCTTTCCCGTTTTTGCAACCCTGCGACCTCCACAATCATCAGGGAATCAGACTTTTAGAAGTCCTTTACTTTCGCCAAATAGTGATTTGACCTCTGTTATAGGCCGAAAATTGTCCAGAGAGTGGGGCTCCGGTATCCTGGAAATAACCAGGTCGTCCGAGGCTATCGGATCCTGCTCTACTTTTACATTGAACCAGGAAGCGGCATCATCTGGTGAGAGCTCCAACCGGAAAAAGAGTCAAGGTGATATTGTTCCGCTGAAAAAGCCTGTCCGTAGGGCGAGAAGTCACGAGAATAAGGACACTGGTAAATCGATGACTGATCTACAGTCGCCGAGATTAAACGCCCAACCAGTTGTGGGAGGTAAATTGGTGAGTGAACGAACTAAAAAGCAGTTGGAATCTGAATTGAAAGCAATATTAACAGCTCGTGCACATCATCGTGATTTACTCGATCCTCCTTGATAGATGATTGATATTCCGTAAGAGTTCTAGAAAGCAACCAGCTTTGAAGATCGTTGCCTCTGAGGGGCTTTGATTGACACAACAAATATCAGATTTATAGGTCAATTTTTAGAAGAATCCGAGAGTTTAAAAAGTGGTACTTGAGGAAAGTTTCGCGTATTGCATGACGAAAGGCCGAGGGTTTGAGCAAACTCTCTGGTTTGTTCGCACGTTGTTATGTACATTGATAAAAGGGATAAGATTATAATAATAGAAAAATAACAATTCTATCAATTTGGGTAGACGTGTCTTATGCAAATATTAAGATATTTTCTTGTTGGCATTTTAACTCTACACTAACCGTGGGCCCGGGTGAGTCTCTCTTTCGATTGCAATTGGAATATAATTTTAAAATTTTAAATTTAGATGTTTTAAAACCCAGATAAGAAAAATACAAAAATATTCTATGTCGTAGTAACATTTAGAAAGAAGACATTTTAGAGACAACGTGTTAGTGATTTAGGTGCGTCAAAATTCTGGCGCTGCCATTTTTATTACACGAAGATTTTTTTATATACTCCTAGAGTCGCCATTCATCCAAGTAGTATGTATTTATTATTAAGTACTTTTAGAGTAATTGTAGTTTTGTAGATTTGTGATCAAGTGAAAACTCGTGTTTGCAGAACTGTACAATGTCAACAACAGCCATTGGTTCAAAAAACTATAAATGCCAATGAATTACAAATGTAAAGCAATTAAAAGAAATTCAAAGCCTCTCATGGATATTGAAAGGGACAGTTGAAAACTTATATCTACATCTCTGACTTGACCAGTACTGACAATAAAGGTTTGAGTAATTCGCAAGCAAGCTTTAAATAGATACATGAAAAGAATAGCAAAAAATTATTTGCAAAGCTCCCCCGTATCAAACTGCCATTAAAAATATTAATTGCTATTGTAGAACGAGAGACTCGTACATGGGTTTTCGGCGTAGAATGACCACTTACATATGCGTGATTTAAAATTATATAGAAACCATATTTTCGATTGGACCAGTCATTTTCGTGCCGATTGTGGGGATTCAAATTTAAGGGATGTTGCGAGTCCAACATGAAAGGAGAAATTTGTATTATACATTTTTAGTACACAATGTAAGGGTTAATTTATTTACGCCAGACTGATATATCTAACAAATATGATTTACATCATTTACTGAATCGCTAGACTGTGCAATGATTAAATATCAACAATTGCAGGAATTGCTTAATTGATTCAATTGGAATTGAAAAAAAAGTATTTTAACTGTCATTTTTGGAATCCTTTCGATCGACTGAAAACGACGTACTTATTTTATTTTTGTTCATCTAGGATGTTAGAATGAATGTATGGGACTAAATTAAGTATACTTCTTACTTTTAAATGATTCATGCGTGAGGCCTTAGGTATAGTTGTATCCGCCCAAAAGTTGAATTATATAAGTACCATTACTCTATTCTCTACATTATATTAAATAGCCGTAGATATTTAGTTTCATAGTTTATATAGATCACTGTTAAAATCTAATCTATCTTTAAATTGGTGAAAATTATAAGCAGTAGATCCTCGTATATCGTGTCAATTTGTTTCACGTGGCAGGAAAGATGAATTTTTATCCATCAGAATGTTTTGATTTTCATTGAAACAGTCACCTTTCCCTGTTCCCATTATATATTTGTGGAATATAAAACGTTATCCCTAGTCCAATTTGCACGTTAGAAAATGACTGACATTTATGAAAGTCCCGAGCGATCGCACATGCTTAGCTCATATTATCGATATATAAAATACATCTGTGGCCGAATCGATTCCACCCTACCTGCATCTTACGGACATATAATATAATATCATAGACTATTGTCAATAATTGTCAGCTCGTCTGAAAAAAGAAAAAATTGCCAGTCCACGATTCGTCCTCACATCTGCTTCAGGACAAGATCGTACGCACGGTTTGGATTTTATGGACCTCCGTGGTGACGTCAGTCAGTCTCCCAACACCAATGCACTCTTACCCCTCTGGTCTCTTCCCCACTTGGGAAAACTGATATCGATGAAGTAATTCTCAGCTGAACATTCCCGTACAGGAACCTCGGAGGATCCTGGACATATTGCTGCACATGAACCTGTACAGGTAATTTGGCGGTACCTGTACGCAAGCAAACCTTTGAATGATCCTGCATAGGTTCCTTCATAGAGTGATTTGAGACGCGGGTTCATGTACAGCCACTTGTTCAGGATCCTATACATAAACCTGCATAGGAACTAATCCGCGATGGTTCGCTAGTGGCTTGGTTCTCTCGATAGTAAGTTCAATCTTCATGGGAATAAAAGGAAAGCAGCTTTATAGCTGTAAGCAACATGAGTTTTCGCAAGAGCTTTCTGTAAAGGATTCCATACGTGTTTCTGAAAAGAAACCCGTGCCTCAATTTACTTCGCAAAGGAACCTGCACAGGAACCTATACTCGATCATTCAAAGGTTCCTTTGACCTGTGCAGGATCATGTCCAGAAACATGTCCAGGATCCTCCGAGGTTCCTGCACAGGAATTTTAATATGGATTTTAATGGGATTAATACTGGACTGGAGGAATGAAAAAGGGAAATGTTGGAACTTTTAGTACCTTATCAAACTATGAATAGCTCGGGAACAATTTTCCTTTCACACTTCTCAGGATGCCGATTCGACAGGCAGTCCAAAGTGCTACAAGCTTATTATTCATCGTTCGTAAATAAGGTGGCCTCTTCAAAAAAGTTGTATTATCAATTCATATATGGTATTACTTCATGAAAATTGGTTTTTACGAGTACGGAAAAGACTATAGGGGTTATAGTGTGCTGGTGACAGAGGACTACTTTTCGCCAACAAGGGGGTGTACAAGGATCAGACTGTACGCACGATTTTGTCCAGATCAGGTATAAGGACGAGTCGTGGATTGCCCAGAAAAAATAGGTCTGACGTACTATGTATTCTCAGCAGTTTTTGAGAATTGTGAGAAGGAATATATATCGCAACGTCTAATATTAAAACTCAATTCTTCTAGTAGACGAGAAATCTATACTGCAATTAACTAAAGAGTGATCAAAATACAATAGGGGGCCAGTCAAGTGTCACCCGAGCCTAAAAAATCAAAGATAGACTTACTAAATTAATTTTAGCTCTAACTCTGGAACAGGCGGGATCTAGCTGTGATTTAGTTAAGTGGCTGTTTTCAGTTTTTAAAAATATTTATTTAAACAAAAATGAATGATCTCTCTATACGGTTAACGAAATCACTGAAGAAAACCATGTACATATGTGCCACCCGAATCAGCGCTGTACGCCAACAAGAGCATCCTTTTTTTGGGTTTCCCCTCCACCTTCCTCTTCATTTATTTCTTAAAAAATAGAATCGGTAGTGCCTGTTTGAATAGCGGCCTAGTGTGTTTTCATTCCTATTCAATTATCATCATTAAACAAATACTTCGATATTCCCTGCCAATGCTGGATTCAGTATTAGCTATTGTCTAACTTTTTCGAAATTGACACAGTTCCCTGATCTCGCCAAAATGTACGAAAAATCCCAGATTTTTCGTGAAAATGTATACTCGCGATAAAGTACGAAGGTAATTTTAAAAAAATGATGCACAACACTGTCCATAACAAATTTAAAGAAAAAACATAAATACTATCATTCGTATTTCTTAAAAAAAAAAAAATTAAACAACTCATCAAGAAAAATAATTTATGAATCGCGTAAATCTATATTATATATAACTTTATAACACTTGAATAGATAAAATCATCAACATCGAGGGAAGTAACATTATTCTAATCACTGCCATAATTTCTGAACTGTTGTCAGTCTAGTTTTATTTGGGGATATAAATCAGTGTTAAAGTTCATAAAAAAGTTTGACGTGCAATCGGATAATTGCCAAATGACATAAGTTGTATCATAAATAATTGTCCTATTTCTAGATTTCACGAAAGCATTTATAACTGATATATAAGACGTGTAATAACAATCTTATAAAAATATCACTTTCATTGTTTCGTATAAAATAGTTCATTAAAAAAGAAAACGGGAGGTTCATTTTCGCATCACTAATATAAAAATATTTTTAGCGTGAAAAAAAAAACATCTTGTAGAAAAAGAATATTACAGTGCAGGCTTGCGCATTTTTGCGTGATGTACAAAATAGACAAAGATGATTATAAACATAAGAAAATAGAATTGGTACCACGACAGAGAGCGTAACGAACTAACTAGATATTCCGGACAAACAGCCGGCAATTTTCGGGACGAATAGGCACTCCGTAATTAATAACAAAAAAGTAATTTGAATTTTCTTGTTGGCGTGCACAGGTTATCTTTTAACCTACCTCGTTCTCGTTACGCCTACATACTGTTATTGTTGATGAAAACTCCATATTATAAGAAAATAAATATATTGTCTCAATATAAAATTCGTCCTGCTTTCTTTCATCCTAACACAATAGAGCAATATTAAGAAATGAAGTAGCTTTTTCAGAAACTTTTTTTTTTCAATATACATTGAAGCCCGTATGTTTACGACTAAGAATCGGATACTTTTGAATTATTTATTGTTTACGATTCATTGTTTACAATAATTTATAATTATTTATTGCTTATTGTTCATATAAACCTTAGAAGGGTTTTATGTAGATTGATACATTTTTTTACCGAAAAGAATAAATTTCATACTTTAAAATTTAACTATTTCATTATAAATTCATTTATTTCGTTGAAGATTCATACTTTCAATTAACAATTCCCTTCTTTAACTAAAAATTTATTTATTCTATTTTTAGTGGAAAATTTTCTTTTTTGATAGAAATTTGATCTTCTTGGTTAAAATTTCATCTGTCTGGTTGAAAATTTAACGATTTCGTTGAAAATGTGTTTCATTTGGTTAAGAATTAATTTTTTTTACTGAAAATTGAATTATTCCTTTTTTGGTTAAAAATATATATTTTTTAGAAGAAAATTCGAGTATTTTGTTGAAAATTTGTCCTTTTTGGTAGAAAATTTGTCTTTTGAGTTAAAAATTCAACTATTTGGTTAAAAATAAATCTTCTTGGTTGAAAATTTAACGATTTCGTTGAAAATTTATTTCATTTGGTTGGAAATTAATTTTTTATTGACAATTGAACTATTCCACTTTTGGTTGAAAATTAATATTTTTTAGGAGAAAATTCATGTATTTTGTTGGAAATTTGTCTTCTGGGTTGAAAATTCAAATATTTGGTTGAAAAATATTTTTTTATGGAGATTCATCATTTTGGTTGAAAATTAATTTCTTTGGATACAAATTCAAATATTTTGTTGAAAACACATTTTTTTAGCTGAAAATCAATTTTTTAACTGAAAAAGTAGCTATTGCATTTTCGCTTAAAAATGTATCTTTTTTAGTTGTTTTTTGTTGTTGTTGGAAGCTTCTCTTTTTTGGTTGAAAAGTCAACTATTTTTTTTTAAATTCAATTTCAACAAATTTGATAAAAATTCGTTTTTTATTCAAAATTAAAACTTTTTCCGACTGAAATAATACCAACTGTTATTTATATACTTTTCGTTTTGAATTCATTTTTTTTATCAAAGATTCATCACATTGGCAGAATATTTAACTATTTTCTTAAAAATTTATTTTTTCTTGCTGAAATAATTTGGTTGAAAATTGAACTATGTGGTTAAAAATTCATTTTTTTAGTTGAAGATTCATCATTTTGGTTAAAAAGTCACTTCTTTATCTGAAAATTGATTTCTTCCATTTTTTGTGAAAAATTTATCTTTTTGACAGAAGTTTAATTTTCTTAGGTAAAAAATAAATCTATATGTTTGAAAATTTAACTATTTTGTTGAAAATGTATTTAATTTAGTTAAAAATTAATTTTTCACTGAAGATTGAACTCTTCTATTTATGGTTAAAAAATTCATTTTTTTGCTCAAGATTAATTTTTTTAACTGAAAATGGAACTATTCCATTTATGGTTGAAAATTTAGCTTCTTGTTAGTTTTTCAAAAGAAAAAAATTATTTTCAAAAAAATCAAAAATTATTTTTTTTTCTTTTTATTTTATTTTTAAAGAATGCAAACCACTGGATGAAATAAAATAAGAAAAATCTCAAAAAAAGCTAAAAAGGCAAGGTCTGAAAAAAAATCAAAAATAATTTTTTTCCCCAAAAACGAAACAGTACCAAATCAAAAATTTATAGTAGATAGATTACATCAGTACTTATTACTCCTGAAAATTTCAGAAAAGAAGATGAGGTTTTTGAGAACATCTTTTTTCTTGTTTTTTTCAAAAATCCAAAATGACATTTCCATTTTTTACTATTTAAAATTTTTTTGGGGATTTTGAAATAGTGCAAGAAACTGGAAAAACTAAAACAAGAAAAATCTTCATATCTCATAAATTGTAAAAATGGAACTGTTTTTGATATAAAATTTGCAAAAAACACATTGCACCTTTACAATTTTTAAATATTCGTAAAAATGGTAAAAATTTCACTTTATTAATTAAAAAAAGCCGCGCTCCCTTATTTTCCACGAACACAAAAATATTTCATATTATTGAAAATAATACTAAATTGCATTAAAAAATGGTTTATTAACTTGAATTAATTATTACCTTAATCTAATTGAAAACAATAATAAATTATAATCAGTTTTGATTCGTATTTTATAGCTAATTGTGAAGAAATTTTGAGTTCTTTTTTTAAATAAAATACACGAATTTTTAACTAAATAATATGAATTTTCAACCAAAAATGGAATAGTTCCATTTTGAGTTGACAAAAAGTGGACCATTTCATAAAAAACCGCAAATATTTAGTATCACTATAGGAAAAGATAGTTTTTGACAATAAAAATTTGTTCAAACAATTATGTTTGTTAAATTTCAATAATCATTACCAAATTCTAAGTGAAGAATGAACAAAAAGTTGAATATCTCAAACAAAACCGCAACTTTTTAACATTATTCAAAGACAATATTATTACAAATAATAATAAATTGTTTAAACAATTACGTTTGTTAACATTAATGAAATATTTCCTTTCCCAGTTAAAAATTTCACAAAAAGTGGAAAATTTTTGAAAAACCCACGACTTTCTATCTCCATTCTAAGAGAAAATTGCTAAAAGCAATAATAAATTGTTTAAAGAATTTATTGACAGATCTAATTATCAGTATAAAGTAGTATTTTATTTATTAGAAAGAATTTTCATTTTTAAAAACGCAAAAAAATTATAATTACTGTCAAAAACTCGCAAAACGCGCTAATTATTATTTTTTGCGTTTTTTTATAATGTAAATTGTTTCTAATATAAAAAATAAAATTGTATACTGATAATTAGATGTTTACATACATTTTTTAAACAATTTATTACTGTTTTTAGCAATTTTCTCTTAGAATAGAGATAGAAAGTCTCGGTTTTTTCAAAAATTTTCATCTTTTTGTCAACTTTTCACTTCGAATGAGTAAATATTTTATTTACTATAGCGAAAATAATTATTTAAATAAATTATTATCTTGTATAGCTATATTCTATATTAATACTAGATAGTTGCGGTTTTCTTTATAAATTTGTATCCACTTTTTAATTAGAGTGAAGTAATAATTAATTCAAGTTAACAAAAGTAATTGTTTAAACAATTTATTATTATTATCAATATTCTCTTTGTTCAATGGTAGAAAGTTGCACTTTTTTTCTGAAAAAGATCAACTATTCGTTTATTTTTCACTTGGAGTGACTTAATAATTATTTAAGTTGAGCAAAAATAATTGTTTGAACAACTTATTATTGTTAATAACTATCTTTAACTATATTAATGCCAGATAGTTGTGTTTTTTTCTGAAATTTTCAACTTTTTGTCTACTTTTCACTTTGTGAGGCAATAATTAAATCAAGTTAACAAAAAAAGTTGTTTAAACAATTTATTATTGTTTATAACTATCTTCTTTCAGATTAGTGCTAGAAAATTGCGGTTTTTTCTGAAATGTTTAACTCAGCTTTGCTTTTTTAGTTATAAACGAGTAATAAATAAACATTAGAGAGAAACATGCTTTAAACAATTTCTTTATTTTTCTTGAATATATTTTGCTGATTATATACTTGCATGATTTACTCACATACTTACATACTTTACTAAGAAAAAAGTGGGTGAAAAGTTAAACATTTCAGAAGAAACCGCAACTATCCAGCATTGATAAAGAAGAAGATAAATAAACAATAATAATTTGTTTAAACAATTATTTTTGCTGAATGGAATTAATTATTGACTCACCCTAAGTAAAAAGTAGACAAAAAGTTGAAAATTTCAGAAAAGACCACAACTAATTAATTATGATTATTTTTAATGCAAATTGTTTCTAATTAATAAAATACTACTTGATACTGATAACAAAAAGTTTAAATAAATGGTTCAAACAATTTATTATTCTTTTCAGTAATTTTCTCTTAGAACAGAGATAGATAGTTGCGGTCTTTATAAAAATTTTCCACTTTTTGTCAAATTTTCAATTAGAGTAAGGTAATTAATGTTAATGAACATAATTGTTTATACAAATTATTATTGTTCAAAGCTATATTTTTTCTATACTAATACTAGATAGTTGCGGTTTTTTCTGAGATTTTTAATTTTTGTGCACTTTTCAATTAAAATGAAGTAATAATTTATTCAATTTATGAAAGCTAAATATTTAAACAATTTGTTTTTATTGTTAATAACATTCTCTTTGCCTAATGGTTGAAAGTTGCGGTTATTTCTGAAATTTTTAACTACTTGTCTATTTTTCACATGTAATGACTTAATAATTAATTAAATTTAGCAAAAATAATTGTTTAAACAAATTATTACTGTTTATAACTATCTTCTCTTAGACAAGTGGTAGAAAGTTGCGGTTTTTCTGAAATTTTCACTGATATTAAAGTATGTGTAATTTCATTTTTTTTACTCTTTGCAATAAACTATTTTTTGTAATTCAAAACAAGATTTTTTACAAGTCATTTACACACCTAGTCCTCCCACCTACACCTAATTATTCCATTCTTTGTTTTTATCTCTTGTGTAAGATAGATTCTTTGTTTAAATTAATTTGTTTAAACATTGGGAAAAGAGCAAAAATGACTCACTTAGAAAATACAATATTAATTAAAAATGATGCTTGTTGAAGTTCACTTATTATTTGTTCATAAATAAAGAGTCAAAGCAAAATTAAAGATTGCAGAAAAAAATCCTTCTAGCACTTATCTAAGAGATGATAGTTATAAACAAAAATTATTTGTGTTAATAATTATTTTTGCAAAATCGAAGTAATTATTAACTAACTCCAAATGAAAATTAGACTAATAGTTTAAAATATCCGAACTAACAATAATAAATCGTTTAAACAATTATTTTTGTTAACATTAATTAAGAATGAACTGTTTAAACAATTTATGTAAACATCTAAGTATCAGTATAAAGTAGTATTTTATGTATTAGAAATAATTTGCATAAAAACAGGCAAAAAATCATAATTAATAATATTATTAATATTAGTAATATTTTATTCGTATTCTATGGCTAATTGTGGAGAGAAATGTTGAGTTTCTACTCGTTCAGCTAATATTGACGATTCTGCGCCACCTGTAAATTTTCTTGTGAAAAAATGGAATCATTTTTTTGTGGATTCGAACAAATTTCCGGGCGATATGCATGAAAAATTGAGAAAAAAAGTTTGGAAATGCATTGGAAAATTATTTTTCAAATTTTTGTGTATATTGCCCAGAAATTTTTTCGAATTTTTTTTTTCAATTATAATTAGGCGTGGCGCAAGTCCCATGAAGTTTAACATATATTTCCCATAAGAAAAAAATACTTTTTTGTAAATTTGGCGCTGATTATGATTTTTTTAAATTCAAATTGTTTCTAATTAATAAAATACTATTTGATACCCATTATTAAAAGTTTATAAATAATGAATTGTTTAAACAATTTATTATTAATTTTAGCAATTTTCTGTTATAATAGAGATAGTCGTGGTTTTTACAAAAATTTTCCAGTTTTTGTCCAATTTTCAATTAGAGTGAGGTAATAATTAATTTTAACGATCGAAATTGTTTATACAAATTATTATTGTTTATGGCTATCTTTTTTCTATATTAATACTAGATAGTTGTGGTTTTTTTCTGAAATTGTTGTCCTCTTTTCACTTAGTGAGGTAATAATTAATGCAAGTTGAAAAAAAGTTGTATAAACAATTTATTATTGTTTATAACTATCTTCTCTTAGATAAGTGCTAGAAAGTTGAATCTTTCTAAAATTTTTAACTGGTGTAAAAATATATGCAATTCCAAATTTTTCTTTTACGCTTTGCAATAAACTATTTTTCGTAATTCAAAACAAGATTTTTACAAGTCATTTACACACCTAGTCCTCCCACCTACACCTAATTATTCCATTCTTTGTTTTTCATCTCTTGTGTGCGATAAATTTTTTGTTTAAATTAATTTTGTTTCAACATTCGGAAAAGAGCACAAATGATTCACTGAGAAAATACAATATTATTTAAAAAATGATGCTTGTTGAGGTTTACTAATTATTTGTTCATAACTAAAGAGTCAAAGCAAAACTGAAGATTTCAGAAAAAAAATCTTTCTAGCACTTGTCTAAGAGAAGATAGTTATAAACAATAATTATTTGTGTAAATAATTATTTTTGCTGAACTGAAGTAATTATTAACTAACTCCAAATGAAAATTAGGCTAATAGTTTAAAATATCAGAACTAACAATAAAAAGTGGATTTTTTTTTAAACCCCAACTTTGAAACTTTTCTCTAAGAGAAAATTAATTTAAAAAATAATAAACTGTTGAAACAATTTATGTAAACATATAATTATTACTATAAAGTAACAAAAACGTATTTTATTCTTATGGGAAATACGTATTAAACTTCATGGGACTTGTTGCGCCACCTGTAAATATCAGTTTCTTTCAAAACAAAAAAAAATTGAATTATTTTTTTGTGGATTCGAAGAAATCATGAAAAATCGAGAAATTTAAAAGTTAAAAATTTTTTTTTTGCATTAACATTAATAATCGCGTAGGTGTCAGGTTGTTTTATACCTAAAAGAAAAATTTGTACTGGTCAGGGAAATGTTAAGGAATTCCCAAATTTGAAATTTGTAGTAAATCTGAATATATGAGAGAACAAGTTACATACTGATTTCCATTATCTTTTAGGAACGTATCTTTTAAAAACCAATAAAGTTTTATAAACGTATCTGTATGTGTCGTGAAGTGAAAGTAGCAATTCAGGATGACTGATCAAAAATTCTCTGATCGAGATTTCCGCGTATCCGACCAAGTCATCTACCCACATGCCGAGGATGGGTTCAAACGGTCAGAAATGTCTTACACCTTTTTTTGAATATTTGTAGAGAAATCAACTGAAATCTCAAATTTTAAGACCGGGTATCGGAAAATACTGCACAGTGAATACGACGAGAACTTTTGACGTATCATTAAAAATGCCAGTCATCGTCCTACTTTGAAGTAAATGGATGGAGATGTCGAGTTTCGTATTCAGTTGGACACTATATATCATTATTTATTACAACAGACACGTGTTCACACTAAAAGAAATACTTCCTAATTGTTCAGTTAACTTTTACTGTCTTGTCATTTAAGGTTTTAATATTTTTCTTCCTGTGAAAATGTGCAACAAGTGAATATAACCATCAAAAAGAAAGGTAGGTTCCCTCGATTGTTAATCAAAGAAAATATTTTCATACTTGATTTCACTGTCGTTATTTTAATTCACAAAAATCTATCGATTCATATTTATTACGGAAAAACTGAATAAAATTGTGCAAATAATAGTTAATAATATAGGAGATACAGAAAAGTACTCACAAATTGAATAAATTTTTAATCTATAGATGAAAAGCAATTTTTTTCATGTAAACAAGAAATCTGTCAATCGTCATGATCAGTGTGACGTCATGTCATCGTAATCCTAGTGCGCCTTTCTAGTTTTTGCAGAATTAGTTAACTACAGTGGAAAATTCAGGGTTATCACCTTCAAAGAAGGAAGATTAGGTCTTTAGAATCACGAACTTGAGCAGATAAATTCGGATTATTTGAGGCGTTTGAGGTAATGACAAAATATTTCGACGCGTGAATAATTTTTAAAAGATTCAGTAAAAGATGAAGACCGCAATCGATGATTTGTTTGTGTTTAAAGTGTTTTGAGGAGCTCTTTTCAAGACATGGACTGACTTTATATTATCGTCCCTTAATTTTTGGATCTGCATTTGCAGCCGATATAAACGTGAGTAATTTCTGATAAATGATTCATTTATTTTTAAGACACTTTTGAAAAATATGCATAAATAAGAACTCATCTCTGCTGAGACATAAAAGAAAGCTTTGTTGTTGTAACTATTTTGTTTGATTTAAACGACATAATACTATAGATAACACCAGCTGATTTCTGGTATTTAATTTTTGATATGGATTTTAAGTTAACCCATATCACTTCACTTTCGACCTCGACTCGACTAATTATTCCATTTATTCTAGCATTTATTTATAATTTCATTAATGATGATAATTGAGACTTACTTAAAAGGTTATCCTGATGAGAAATTCTCTAAAAAATGCATAATGAAGTGTCATTTTTGTTAGGTTATGTTACTATTATACGATTTATAGGATCATAAATCGATTATTTTTTCTTTGGCAACTATTTTTTATTATCCTCTACATTTATGATTTTTAGCTTTATTTCTTTTTGATATTAATTTTCGAGTTATGTACTTAAAAGTGTATATATTTTGAATGATATGATCGAAGTCATTTGCGTTGTGCGGGCTGTGAGTTGAGAATCATAACCTAAAAATCAGTCGTTTCTGGTCGTTTCCGTGACATCCGTGAAATCATTTCCGATCCCGTTGCTTCGCAGTTCAGTCCGTTCAGTCCTTTTCGCGCATATGGTATAATTATGGTAATTTTTGGCATTTGTCACAAATAATACTAGCAATTAGGCATTTTCGGATACAACATTATTTCAAGCTTTCACTGTGGTTAAAAACTTTCCACTGGTGTGCGTCTTGTATAAACTTGTGTACATTGGTTGTGTATTCAGGTAATTTGACGAAAAATTGTCAAATCTCTACGATTATCCTAGTAAATTTCCAAAATTTTGGGAAAATTCCTGTACGATAATTCGAGTGATTTTACACGATTTGGTACAATTTGGATGTCTCGCAGGTTGCATTGTTGTGAAATCTGCGTTTTTCGTAATAATTACGAGGAATATTTCGTGAGATAAACGTAATTTTACAATATTCAAGATTATTTATTTCAGAATCACTTAACAAGTATAATAGATACTAATTATATAGCAGTTTGAAAAGAACAACTTTTTTTCTCTAAATTTGTCGTAGGTCAGGGAAAACCTTGAAATCAGGCAAGTCAGCGATTTTGTTGAAAATGTTGCAAAAGTCCGGGAATTTATATAAACACTTTAAATAACTCGAGGATAATAAATTTTGAAAATTTAAAATCTAATTTTTATTTACTTTTTATTCCATTAAGTATTTTACGTATACTAGTTTCAAAACAAATTCGGTTTGTTTTCCTCTCAACAAGTGTAACAAAAAGCGCAATTTATTCACATTTTTCGTAATTTTTAGAATAAAAATTAGACCAAAATAATCTAGTCAATTGTTAATTTGTGCAGAATACGAAAAAAATGATATTAATATTAAAATTTTGGTCGTGTGAATCGTTAAAGAAAATTTGAGGTTAGTATCACACATTTTGTAACCTAATTTAATCACTTTTTTGTATCCTTGTATACGCAAAAAGACCATTGGCCTAGATTAATTTGGAACCTATTTTTTATTCTGCAAATTACGAAAAATATGAAAAAATTGTATTTTTGTTACACTTGATGTGGGGAACACAAACCGATTTTTTTAAACGAGTGGTAGTAAATTCCATCAAAACATAGGAAGGTGGCTTATTTTTCATGAAAAAGGGTAATAATAGAGAAATAAATTCTATGAACTAAAATTAATGTAAATACCGTAATGTAATTACCAATTTTCAACGAAAAAATTAAGTATTAAAACAAAGAGGTGAACCAAAAATATCAATTTTTAACCAGATAGTTAAATTTTCAAGAAAACGGATGAATTTTCCAGCAAAAAGATTAATGTTCTACTAAAAAAACACGCAACAAAATAAATAAATTAAAAAAAAATTGTTGCATTTTAAAGCCAAAAGGACGAATTATCTACAAAGCGTTTGAATTTTCAACTCGAAATTATAATTTTTTAATAAAAAACTTAATTTTCTACGATAAAGTTAAATTTTCATAAAAATAGTTTAATTTTTAACCAAATAGTTTACTTTTCTACCAAATTGTTGAATCGCCAATCAAACCATATTAATTTAGAACCAAACACTTATATTTTTAACAAAAAATGATGAATTTTTAACCACGAAGATTAATTTTCGACCAAAAAGACGAATTTTTAATAAATTACACGAATTTTCAACCAGAAAAAATCCATTTTCGATAAAAAATATCAATTTTTAACCAAAAATGGAAAAGTTTCATTGTTAGTTAAAAACATTAATTATCTACTAAAAAAACAAAACGAATTTTCAACATAAGAGATGAATTTTCAACAAAAGAGTACATCTCAAAACATGATTTTTTAATCCTGTAGTTTAATTTTCTACCAAATTGTTGAATCGCCAATCAAACCATATTAATTTAGAACCAAACACTTACAATTTTAACAAAAAATGATGAATTTTTAACAAATTACATGATTTTCCCACTAGAAATGATCAATTTTGAATAAGAATATTAACTTTTAACCAAGAATGGAAAAGTTACATCGATAGTTAAAAACATTAATTATCTACTAAAAAGAAAACGAATTTTCAACATAAGAGATGAATTTTCAACAAAATAGTTCATTCCAAAACATGATTTTTTAACCCGGGAGATTAATTTGCTAAAAATGGTGAAGTTAAATCTTCAACCAAGGAGGTGAATCTTGAAAAAAATCAATCAAACCAGATTAATTTAGAACCGAACACTTACATTTTTTACAAAACGGATTTTCAACCACAAAGAATAATTTTGACCAAAAAAGACATTTTTTTAAAATTCTACCAAAAAAACACGAATTTTGAACAAATTTCATTAATTTTCAACAAAATTGTTGAACTTGAAAGGCAAAAAGACGAATTATCTTTAAAACAATTGAATTTTCAACCTGAAAATATGATTTTTAACAATGAAAATTAATTTTCTATGAAAAAGTTAATTTTTCATAAAAATAGTTTAATTTTTAACAACAAAAAATAGTTAATTTTCAACTGATTACTTTAATTTTCTATCAAACTGTTGAATTCTTAATTTTGACCAAAAAAGACGAATAAATTAATTTTAAATAAAAAACAATCAATTTTCAGCCAAAAATGGGCTATTTACATTTTTAGTTACAAAAATTAATTCTCAACAACAAAAAATGAATTTTCAGCTAAATTATGAGTTATAACAAAAATTAAAACTCAAAAGATGTTTTTGTAACCCAGAAGATCAATTTTCTAAAATGGAATTGTTAATTTTTCAATCAAGGAGATGAATCTACAACCCGAAAAAATGAATTTTCAACCAAAATTACTTCAATTTTTGACCAAGTAGTAGCTGAATTTCTCTCCAAAAGAGATTACTTTTTAACAAAATAGTTGAATTTTCAACAAAATAATAAAATTTTCAATCAAATACTAGAATTTTAAACCAAATGAGATAAAACTCGAACCAACAATATAATAGTAGACTTTTCAACCAAATGTATGTTTCATAAACCGCCCCTCCCCACTGTTACTAACCGTTGTTTTTAGCATTTAAATATTAATGGCCAGGGAAAAGTTAAGGAATTTTGAAAATTAAGTTTGCGGTCTTCCTGATATAATATTCTGTTGCTTTCTCCTGACAATTATATTTTTAGTAACAAATTTTATTCTTTGCTTGCAAATTCAACAATTTTGTCCAAAAGTCATCCTTTTTGGCATGCTGCCCTCTGTTGAGCGGGGAGGCTAAATGCACCTCATCCCTGATATTTCTCTCGAGCAGCATCTCTTCCGTTTTCAGAAAGAAGGACGTTAAATTGATCGGCCGGAAATCTGTAGCCCTCCTTCCCAGGTTTAGGAATGAATATCTCTTTGCCGTCAGCTAGAATCCAGCCCGTCCCTTTTTATCTGGCTTCCTGTCTGTTAGAATATACCTTCCAAAAATCGATTCGTAGAGTGGTATTCTGGAAGCTCAGGTGCCCCAGAACGTCCGACGGATCCTCGGGGGTACCCGGAATCAGTACGGTCGCTCTGCGGTACCTTTTGGAGACACTCCGTCTCCTTGATCTCCAGGTTTAGTTCCTCCTTGATCCTAAACGCTGGTGTTCTCTCCACTAGTCAGTCCCGCGACCAGAAGTCTGCGGCCTCCACTACGATGGCCCCCGACCTGATGAAGCTGTCGTGGAATCTGTGGGTGCGCCCCCGATGCAACGACAACTCTCACCAGGGCGTTGTTAGACATCTGCTCGGGGGAGTTTCTTTGGAATCCTTCCTCCTTTTGCCCGTAGAACGAACCTGAGGAGTTGCTCCAGCTGATATTTCGGCAACCGTGGCCCCTTGCGAGGAGCCTTGGCTGCTGTTAGAAAGCCGCGCTAAGCGGACTTCCTTTCTCTGGGCACCTGTACCAGTTTTCCACCTTGACTGTTCTTCCACCGTGGCAACTTGATTGTTGTCATTGTATTCTGCACCGCTGCGGGTAGAATGGCCCCTGAGAAGCCTTCCACCTTTGGTGATGGGTTACAGTCGAGCCCTGGATCTGAGCCCTCATTATTTTTGTTTATTTCTGTGTCGCCCATTTTGGTCCCACGAGTAGCTAGGAAAATAAAGAAAACACCCTGTAGAGCCCCGCATGCAGGAGGCGGGTCTGCATACTATGGGATTCGACCTGGTATTCCAAAGTCTCCGTTAACACACCTCCTTTGTGACTCCGACGTGTCCGCCTCACATCATGGCTTGGTAGCATGATAAATCGCGCCCTCGATATTCCAGGAGGCTTTGCTGGAAGGATCGCTCCTTAATTTAGGCCCCACAGACTGACTCCGTCAGTTCCCCAGAGCTGCTACACCTCGCGTTGCAATCCCTCTGGATCACTTATTCTAGATCTATAGACCGATGAGACCCCTAAGGTACTTCAAAGGAGTCGGTTTTTAGAATAATACAAAATACGACTACAAGGACGAACTGTTTTATGTAATATTTTTACAACATAATCTGTAGGCTTATACATGTGCATCACTAGAGCCCATTTTTTTGAATAATGGTCTTGTTGTTTTTTTTTGTTAATTTAAACGCACTTTCAAACGGTGAGCGCCTATTTTCGGTTCACCATGGGTACACTCCCAGTTGCGCGTTGCCCGTTTCCAGGCGCAAAAATTCAGCATATTTTCAATTAACAAAGAAAAAGAACAAGATTATTTTTCTAAAAAGGGGCTCTAGTCATGCACATGTATGAGCCTTTAGATTATGTGGTAAAAATATTACACCAAACAATTCATACTTGTGGCCGTATTTTGTATTATTCTGAAAACCGACTTGTAAAAAATTCAACAGTTTTGTAAAAATTTCTCCTTTTTGGATAGAAAATTCTACAACATGGTTGGAATTTTTTTCTCGTGGTTGAATTCAACTGTTAACATTTTTTTTGTCTACGGTTCATTTCTTTACTTGATAATTCAAATAGTTTGTTAAAAATGTTTTTTATAGGTTTAAAATTAATTTTTTAAACTCAAAATTTAAATTTTCCATTTTTTGTTAAAAATGGATCTTTTAATTGAAAATTAATCTTTCTGGTTAAAAAATTCAACCTCTGGGCCGAAAATTCAACTAGCTTGAGAGTCGAACTACTTTTTTAAAAATTCATTTCATTAGTTGAAGATCCATCTCTTCACTTAAGAATTAAACTATTTTGTTCAAAATTCGTCTTTTGGTAGAAAATTTGTCCTTTTTGCTTAGAAGTTAAACTGATTTATTAAAAATTCATTTTTTATAGCATGTATTTTGTTCAAGATTCGGTTTTTGGCTGAAATATTAGCTATTATATTTTTCGTGGAGAATTAATCATTTTGTTTGAAATTTAATTTTTCTGCTTGAAAATTCGACTATTTCCTTGAAATTTTACCTCTGTAGGTGGAAAATTCCAGAATTTGTTGAAGATTTAATTATTTTGTGGAAACTTGAAATATTTTCTTCAAAAGACATCTTTTTTGGTCGAAAAGTCAACTGTTTTGTTGAAAATTTTCTTGTTCGTAGAGAAGATTCATCCTGTTAGAGTGCAAATTCATCTTTATCTGTCGAAAATAATACTGTCTTTTTAAAAATTTAATTATTTGGTTGAAACTTCATCTTTATAGCTTGAAAATTCTACAATTTGGTTAAAGATTTAACTATATTGTTGAAAATTTAGTTACTTTGTAAAAAATTAATCTTTTTTGGTTGAAAATTTGACTGTTTTAATGAAAATTCGTACTTTTGGATTGATAATTCGTCTTTTATGGTAGTAACGTAATTTTTTTAAAATGAAATGAAGAAATAAATTTGAACTGTTAAAATTGTAATCTGAAATTGTTTTATTCCATTTTTAACATACACACGCACTAGTAATTTTGCGCACGATAATCGTTGTTTCACAGTATATAAGATAAAAATTCGGATTATTTTTTGGGAAAATGAAAAATTGGTCAGGGAAAAGTTAGGGAATTTTTAAAATGAAGTATGCGGCCACACTGATAATTATTCTTATTAGTAATTTATTTGCCTTATATTTTTATTTATATTTATATTTTTTCAGTTCCTTTCTCCCAGAAACAAAGAACTGATTGGAAAATTTGAATCGGTCTGAAGCATTAGAGAATCCGCAATCTTAATTGGCCATTTCCGATAGCGACCGAATCACTGCGATTTCAAATTTAACCTTTTATTTATTTATTGACCATCTATTTCATGGATATGCCTTTGATTTGTGCAAAATGGAAATGCATGACAAAATCTGACAAACTGGTATATAATTTGTTTTATCCGCTCACTGCTTTACAATTTTAAATAATAAATTGGATTAAAATAATAAATAATCCATTCCGCTATCGTAAAAGAAACCGATTCACTCAAGAAATCGTTCAATCGTTTCTTTTTTCCTGGGGTTCTCACAATTATATTTTTAATTGCAAATTTTATTATTCAGTTTCAAATTAAAAAATGTTGTTAAAAAGTCATCCTCTGGCGGAAAATTCAACTGTTATTATGAAAATTCCTCATTTGAGTTAAAAATTCAACTATTTGGATGATAAAATATGACCGAAATCTTTTTTGGAGGAAAAATAAACCTATATTCTCGAAAATTCGTCTTTTCAGTATAAAAATGCATCATTAGGTTTAAAATTTCATCTTTTTTTTCTTTGGTTGAAAATTAATTTTCTTTGGTTGATGATTTAACTATTTTGTTTAAAAAATCGTCTTTTTTGGTTGAATTCAATTGCTTTTTATTGAAAATAAAAATATTTTCCGGTTGAAATATCTATTATTATATTATTTGTTGAGAATTCATCTTTTTTTTTATGGAGAATTCATCTCCTTGGTTGCATTTTTTGTTGTAATTAACCTTCTTAACAGAAAATTGAACTATTTCAGTTAAAGATTCATCATTTTAGTTGAAAATTCATCTTGTTGAAAGTTATCTACTTTGTTGAAAACTCATTTTTCTGGGTAAAAATGAAATTTTTCAACTGAAAATGAGAAAAATGGAAAACTGTTTTTGAAATTGATAATTCAACTACCTAAGCAAAATATGAACCGAACTGAAGAAAAAAAATGTTCATAAAGTAAAAAAATCAACTTTTTTATTGAACATTCATATTTCTGGATGTAAAATTAAACTATTATGTTGTTAAAAATTCAAGTGAAATCTTTTTTTTGTGAAAAATTCAACTATTTTTTGAAATTCGGGTTTTTCGGTTTAAAAATTCATATTTTGGTAGAAAGTTTTTGGTTAAAGTGCAACTGTTTGGTTGAAAATTAATCTTTTTCGGTTGAGGATTCAACTATTTTGTTTGAAAATTCATCGTTTTTTCTTTAAATTCAATTACTTAGTTGAATGTTGAACCACTTTGTTAAAAAATCATTCAGCATTTTAGTTGAAAATTTATCTCGTTGGTTAGAAGCTCTTTTTTTGATTGAAAAATAATTTTTTAAACTGTAAATAAAACTTTCAATTTTGGTTGAACATTGATTTCTTTATTGAAAGTGCAACTACTTATGTAAAAGTGAAACCACTTTGTTAGAAATTCAACTTCTTTATTAAAAGTTCATCTCTTTCGTTTTAAATTAAATTAATTTGTTAATAATCCGTTTTTTGTTAATGTGAAATTAATGTTTTAAACTAAAAATGCAACTTTTCCGTTTTTGGTTGAAAATTCATCTTTTCTAGATGAAAATTCGTTTCTTTTGTTAAAAAAAATCTTCTTTTTGGTTAAATGTGCAACTGTTTAGTTGAAAATGAACTTCTTTGTTGTAAATTTATATTTTCGCGCTGAAAATTTAACTGTTTTATAGAAAACTCACCTTTTGCTTGAAATATCAACAATTTGAACAAATTGTTTTTTGTCTCTTGACTGAAAAATCCTTGTTTGTTCAATATTCGTATTTTTGGTTGGAAAATTAAACTTCTGAATTGAAAGTTTTTTAACTTTGTTAAAACTCATATTTTTTTGGTTGGAGATTCATCCTGTTAGTAGAAAATTGATCTCTTTGGTTGAAAATTAAATTATTTTGTTGAAAATTCATCTTTTTGGTAGAAAATTAAGATTCGCGAGTAGAAAATTCAACTGTTTTGTAGAAAATTCGTCTTTTCGATCGAAAATTTATCTTTTTCTGGTCAAAATTGAACTTTTTTTGTTGA
>CAKNXH010057438.1:37686-48632 GCA_932178445.1 Andricus quercusramuli
AATATCTTTGCTGGAAAACTTAACTATTAAGTTGAAAATTCCCTAAACATTTTTTATTTTTATTTAAAACTTCCTATATTTCGTTAAAAATAATTCTTCTTTGGTAGAAAATTAATCTTCTTGGTTTCAAATTTATGTTTTTTGTTGAAAATTTATTTCTTTGGTAAAAAATTAGTTTTTTAATTGAAAAATAATTTTTTGAACTGAAAGTTGAACTATTCCATTTTTTGTCAAAAATGTACCTTTTTCTATAGCAATTTAATCTGTCTGGTTGAAAATTTAACTATTTCGTGGAAAGTTTATTTTATTTGGTTGGGAATTAATTTTTTTACTGAAAATTTAACTATCCTGTTTTAAGTTGAATATTTATCCGTTTTAGGTGAATATTCAACTATTTTGTTGAAAATTCGTATTTTTGGCAGAACTTAACTGTTTTTGATTATAAACTAAAATCTTTTTTGTTAAAGTTTCATGCATTTTATTTGAAAATTAATTTTTTTTTTGAAAATTTTAACTATTTTGTTGAAGGTTCGTTTTTTTGTTGGTTGAAAATTTATTTTTCTAACTGAAAAATGAACTATTTCATTTTTAGTTGAAAGTTTATCTTTTTTAGTTGAAAATTCATGTATTTTGTTGAAATTTTTTTTCTTTGGTAGAAAAATAATTTTTTATGTTGAAAATTCAAGTATATGGTTTAAAGATTCTTTTTTTTTGTGAAGATTAATCATTTTAGTTGAAAATTAATTTCTTTTGTTGAAAATATAACCATTTTGGTGAAAATTCTTTTTTTTTTAGCTCAAAATAAATTTTTTCAACTGAAAATGTAACTATTCCATTTTTGCTTAAAAATTTGTCTTTTTTAGTTGAAAATTCATGTATCTTGTTGAAAGCTCGCCGTATTTTTGTTGATAATTCTACTTTTTTTGTTAAAAAACGATATTTTCGATTTTAAAACTTATTATTCTTTTTGGCTTGAAAATTCTACAATTTGGATGAGATTTTTTTTTTATTTGAAAATTAGTCGGTTTTTAGTTGAAGATGCAAATAATTTTTTGCGAGACGGGACACAGCTTCTGTGCCTGTCATAACCTTTTTTCGGAGCCGGTAGACGTAAAAAATATGGATTGTATCTTATTTAAATGTATCAATAATTTTTAAACAGATTGCCAAGAAACCAGATAAGTGGTGAAAGATTGGAAATTCGGAGAACAGTTCCTATGCATTGTAAAATGTAAGTGTAACTTTGTACTATTGTACTTTCTGTACTCTGTACTATTTAAGGTCTGTAAAATCAAATCTAAAGATATTTTCACTAACATATTTCATACTTATTTTTAATTAAAATAAATATTTATATTAAACTCTTGTTGAAAAACTAATTGGTATTGCTTCGGCATAAAATAAAATAAATTATGTCATTTTCAAAAAAGGTTGGGGTTGATAACGATTTATATATAAAAAATATAAATAATACTACTCTACACAAAATAACATGAAAAATTACTAAAAATGAAGAACTACCACGTTCAATTATTCACGAAATTTAAACATAAAGGCTTATAATATACAATATTTAAATAACAATTAATATTGTATTTCACAACAGATGGCAAGTATTTTAATGGAAAAAAACCTGTCCCATTCCGTCCCGGTTTCCCCTTTCCATGGACTTTTTAATAATTTGACAAATTGTTTATTTAACTATCTCCAGTGTAAAAATAAATGTTTAATATTGCCCCTAATTTTTCCCTGTTTTGTGAAAAAATATCCTATTTCCCCTTTTTCGAGCTTCTTTTGCGCTGTGATCCCTATGATTTTATATCATTCTGCCTTTTGTTTTCGGGGGGCACAATGAAATAATTTACAATTAATAATAATAAATAATGTTTCAAGTAGCAGGCATGATAGTGATTGGGTGGATAGTTACAATCCAGTAACGGATCAATGGAGACCCTGCAGTCCTATGTCCGTGACGAGAAATCGAGTTGGAGTGGCAGTAATGGATGGATTATTGTATGCAGTTGGAGGTAGTGCAGGTTCCGATTATCAAAATTCAGTTGAACGTTATGATCCTGAAGAGGATTCGTGGACAACTGTTAATCCAATGCACGTTAAAAGGCTAGGAGTTGGTGTTGCAGTTGTTAACAGGTCTTACTTTTTTATACAGTTGTTATTTTTAATCTGTTGATTAGGGTAATTCCAAAAAAAGAAATAATTTTTATTTTTTAGCGGCCTTATCATAAAAGTTTGTTAATTTTTGTTAGTTTTCATTTTTTTAATAGTAGCATCATCAATCGCGCCCTACACGCGCGTTTAGTTTTTCGGTCTGAGAGGGAAAATAATATTTAATATAAAATATAAATTTCGAATAACTATTTTTGAATGTATTTGAACTCCTAAATTCGAGGTAAAATTAGATTCTGTGATCTAAGAAGTAATAAGTATTATCAGTTTGTTTTTTAAGATTATAGAAATATAATTTTCCTAAGATTCTTGAGAAAATTCAAAAAGGTTTTTGAAGATTTCAGATGTGTCGCAAAAGAATCTAAAAAATTTTGAAGAATTTTTTTCAGTTTATAGGATTTTAGAATATATGAGGAAAAAATTCGAGCTAGTTTAAAGTATTAAATATATTTTTAATCTCTTTCAAACTGCCTGAATTCCTAAATATCTTTCAGACTGACTCGAATTTTTCTTAAAATTTTGAAAAATGTATGCCACATTTTTAAAAATATCCTTAATATCTTCCACATTCTGAGAAATATTTTTAAATGTTTTTAAATCTACATTAAAAATTAAATTTTTCAAACAAAAAATTATAAAAAATTTTCCCTTAAATATTAAGAAAATCCTTTTTTTATTTATTTCAGAACTTCTAAACTTTGCAAATATCTTTTAAAATTATTCGATTTTTTTCTAAAAGTTTTAAAAAATACAAAAATTGCCATATAATCTTTCAGGTTTTTTTTTTACAATTTCAAAAAACTTTTTAAATGTTTTGAAATCTTTTTAAATATTCCCTTTAAATTAATTTTTCAAAATAAAAAAATCATTCCAAAATGATTATAGGCATCTTTTTTTCGAAATCTGCATTTTTTTTATTTTTTGAAATCTTTACCATTGTTTATTATTTTTTAGTCGGTATGAACTTTTGAATATCTCTTAAACTTATTCGAATTTTTTCTAAAATTTTGTAAAATTGCGAGTTTGACCTAAATTATTTTTGTGAACAGTCACGCTGGTCAGTTCTATATTCTTTTTCAAAATTTTAGGGCATAAATAAAAATTGTTTTAAAATCTTTTTCCATTTTCTTTAAAAATTTATTTTAAAAAAAATATTTGAAATTTTCTTATAAATATTAAGAACATTTTTTTTAATTCTCTCGAAACCTTTCAAAATTCTTAAAAAGCTTCCAGAATGTTTACGAATTATTTGAAAATCTAGATTTTGTTTTAAATTAATTTTTTTAATCTTCCCAAGTTGATAATTATTTTTAAAACTTCTAAATATGTCTTCAATTTGTTCGAATTATTTCTAAAAATTTGTAATCTTCTACATTCTGTTTTGAAATTTTAGGAAGTCATTTAAAATAATGTGAAATCTTCTGCAATTTTCTTGTAAAATTAATTTTTTTTAAATCATTTGAAATTTTGCCAGGAATCTGAAGAATTTTTTCTTTTTTTTTTTTGATACCTTTTAAAATTCAAGTTTCCTACCATTTTTTTAAATTCAGCAAAATTAAAAAAATTGTCTTAAATTTTTCCAGATTCCTCTTTTACAATTTTGTAAATTTTTTAAAATCTTTGAAGCTGTTTGAAATCTTTTTTAATATTATTTTTAAATTAATTAAAAAATAAATAAAAAATCATTTTAAATTTTCCCTAGGAATATAAGGAATATTGTTTCATTCTCTTAAAACTTTTCAAAATTGTTAAAAAAAACTTTTTCTTCGAAATCTATATTTTTTTTAATTTTAAAATCTTTACAAGTTTTAATTATTTTTGAACTGTTTCAAGACTTCTTAATATGCCTTAAAATTATTCGATTTTTTTTTAATTTTTTGAGATTGCGGAATTGCACACCCCTCAAAATGTAAAAAATATTTCAGTTTTGAACACTTTTACATAGAAATAAAACAATTTCAATTCCTTTGAATTTTAAATAATAATTTTTTCAAAATTCTAATATAAAAATATTCAATTTTTATTGTTCTGAAATTGTCCTTTTTTCGAAGTTTTAATCTAAAATTATACAATTTCAACTATTTTGTAATGAAATTGTCCAATTTTCAAAATTTTAATCTGAAATTATTCAATTTTGGAAGTGACCGCCCCAATCGCTTCTCTCTGAATTCGCCTTTGATTTGAATATATTTAAATACTAAATTGTGAGATAAAAAATATCGAAATCTTAATTGTGCACTGTAATAGGTGTAAAAAAAGCGAGAAAGTATGGCTTTTAAATTGGGCTTGGAACATTTTACTTTTTATTAACTTAGTTACTTTTTCGATCCGTGGTTACTCAGAAGTTAACTATTTTATGAAAAGGTTACTTTTGGTTACATTTCCTGCCCGAAATGGCGAAATGAATTAATTCATTAATCATATTATTTAAAAACTTGTGAAAAATGTACAAACTTAAATTTTTTCAGTAAATTTTTTACTTTAGAACCGGGAAATTTTGATCGAAATTGAAATTTAGCTAAAATTGTTAGTATTTAATTTAAAATTTAAATCTTTTTTATTCAAATAACGAACTATGTAATATATTTTTCGATGAGAATTTATCTTCTTTGGTTGGAATTCTGTTCAAAGTTGAACAATTTTTCTTAAAAATGTATTTTCTTCTTGAAACTTCATTATTTCAGTTGAAAATTCGTCTTTTTTGTTAGAAAATAATTCTTCGTGATTGAAAATCTCCTTTTTGTCTAAAAATACATAAATTTATATGAAAATTCATCTTTTTGGTTAGGAATGTACTTATTTTTTTGAAAATTCGTCTTTTTCGGTTGAAAATTCTCCTGTTTTCGCCGAAAATTCAACTATTTGGTCGAGAGATAACTTTTTTGTCAAAAATCCATATTTACTGGTTGAAAATTCAACTGATTTGTAAAAATTGGTCTTTTTAGCTTAAAATCTTGTTGAAAAATAACCTTTTTGTTGAAAAATCGTCTCTGTTTAATGAATTCTACGATTTTTTATATTAAATTAAAATCGTTTTTGGTTATTATATCAATTATTACATTTTTCGTTAACAATTCATCTTTTTTAGTCAGAAAAATTCAACCATTTTGTTAAGAGTTGAAATACTTTCTTAAACATACATCTTTTTGTTGAATATTCCTAATTTTTGTGGAAACTTCGTTTTTTTTGGTAAAAAAATCTTTCTTTTTGGTTAATTTTTTGCCACATTATTGTTACGTTTCGATAACTTTTTTGAGAGAAGTATGTTTACTATTTTATTATTTTTTGAAGGTTGAGCAGTTACAAAAGCCCTGTTTTTAAAGAAAACTCAATTTCGTCAAAAAAGTGGTCTGAGCACCGTTTAGTTTTCCCTGCTTCAATTATTAATTATTTTTTCAAAGCATTTTTTAATTTAATGTATAAAAATTTGTTTAATAATGGATTCTTCAATTTTTCATGTTTTTAATTTTAGTAAATAAAAATCCAGAAACGTCAACGCACGCGTGCATTTACTGCTGGTGAATAGTAACAAATAAATCAAATGTAAACTGACGAAAATGACTATTTCTATTTAAAATTGATGCTCTTACGATAAGGCCGCTGAAAAATGAAAACAATTTTTTAATAAATCTTGTACATGTATGCAGGTTACTCTATGCAGTTGGAGGATTCGATGGAAAAGACAGGTTGAACTCTGTTGAATGTTATCACCCTGAGAACGATAATTGGACAATGGTTTCGCCAATGAAGTCTAGCCGCTCTGGAGCTGGAGTAGCAAGTTTAGGCCAATACATATATGTGGTTGGAGGATATGACGGCAAAAGTCAATTAAGTTCGGTCGAACGGTACGACACTGAACGTGATGTTTGGGATGAAGTTAGCAGTGTATCAGTTGCTCGAAGTGCTCTCAGTGTTACTGTACTTGACGGAAAATTGTACGCTATGGGTCAGTATATAGAAATATCTACTTAACTTTTTAAGGTGCTTCAAATGAGTCGGGTTTTGATGTGTAAACATCTTAGACCTCGATATGGAGAGTCGCGCCTGATTCAAATGAAACCACGACTAGAAAGTGTAACGCAGGCCTCTGACACACGCGCTGTGTCTCATGTCACAGAACGGAGGCTTGCTTCTTTCTCTCTCTCTTTCTGTCTCTTTCCCCCTCACCCCTCTCTCTCTCTCTCTCAAACGAATAAAAATTGTTTAAACAATGGTACATTATTTACGAACAGGTAGAAAATATGCTGTGTCTAATTTGAAAAAAAGAAACAATTTTCAATATTTTTCTTATCAGTTTTGAGTACTTAGATCTGTAATAATAATGATAAGTGTCATAATAATGAATTTTTCACAATGAAATTTCAATTTTTAATATCCTTCTTCATGGAATATAATTAGCCTAATTCTAAATGTAGATGCGTAACATAAGTGCGACACAATGTGTTCTTTCAGAGAACTGATATCTGTCCGCATCGGTATTTTATAAACAAAGCTTGACTAAGCAGGCAAAGGAGAGAATGCATTTTAGGAAATAAAATAGTTTGAAGAATGAATCAATACATTTTTTGAATGTTCAAAAGTATATAATTTTTAAACAATTTTAGGTTGAAACACTACAATTAAAGGATTTTACATTGTTATTGAAACATTCAAATTTAAAAATATCACTTATAAATTAAAAATTTAAAAAAAAATGATACAATGCGAATTTTTAAGTTTGCATTCAACACTCTGAAATTTCAATGATTCGAGGCTTATTTTCTTTTTAATAATTCAATTTCAATTTGTTCATTTTTGAATATTTCATTTTTATTTTCTTATTTTTTAATTTAATATAACAAATATGCAAACCTCAAAGCGTGTCCAGAGTTCTTTCAGAGAAATTTGTGAGTTTTCAAAATTATATCATTTTCAAACTATTTGAACTTAAAAGCAGTATAATTTAGTGATTAAAAGTTGTTTCTTGAAAAATCTAAATTGAAAAATGTCATTTGCAACTTAAAAATTATAAAAAATGAAACAATAAAATTTTTAAAGTTTACACTCAGCACTCTGAAATTCGAACGATTCGAGGTTTCTTTTATTTTAAACAATTCAATTTTATTTAGTGTATTTTTGAATATTTGATTTACAATTTCTTATTTCAAATAAACAGTGGAATATTGTCAAATATTGAAACAAAAATCTTTTAATTAAAAATTTTAAAACTGAATGCTTAAAAAATGTAACATTTTAGAATGCAATAAAATTTGAATAGGATTTGAAATTGAATAAGAGCATTTAATTATGAATATATTCATCAAAATGTTTTTGAAAATTGAAAAAAGTTTTTGAAGTTTCAATCGGATTCAAACATTTCATTAATTACTAAGGCTTTCGAATTAAAATAGTTCAATTTTTTAAGTAAAAATCTTACATTATTTAATTATGAACAGATTCATAATCGTCTTATATTTATATTTACAGTTCATCAACTCAACATTTATATTGTTTTCTTCTTTTGTCAAAGTTAACCCGTGCCCCGAGCCTTTGAAATTAACATGGGGTTTTAAATGGGAAAAGCTTGATTTTCAAAAAAATTTTGATATAAACTTGTTGTGAATTAAAGTAATAAAACCTCTTAACGCATGTTCAAAGAATAATTTCCACTCAGTAAGTTTTAATTTTGACTCCGCATCCCCTTTGAAGCCATTGTTATTGTGCTTGGAAAGTGACCCAAAAACTGCAAAATAGCAGTTTTCTATTCAATTCATACTAAAAACGGTATTCTTTGGATTTTTTAAACAAGCATCATTTTTAATTGTTAAGGGAAGACTTTTTAAGTATTTTATAAATAATTTTTAATTATTCAAACAATTATTATTTGTTTAAGAATTATATTTTTCTTAAAATCGTTAAAATGATCAAAGGATTTGAATTATTTTAAGGTATTTTTTCAAATACCTTGGCATTTTCAAGAGGTTTAAAAAGTTTTAAAGGATTTCAAAAGATTTTAAAGGATTTGAAATATTTCTGGTTATTTTAAAAGATTACAAAGAAATATTTGTAAAATTATTGGCTAATTGGCTACAAATTGTCTCAATGGCTGATTAGGTGCCGTCCAAAATTTTGAATTTTTAAGGAAAAAAGATGAGTTTTTAACAAATTTGTTAAAATTCCAACCACGCAGTTAAATTTTCAACTACAAAGATGAATTCTTAACAAATTACATACATTTTCCACAAAACGATTGAATTTTTTACCAAAATTGTAGAATTTTTAAACCAAACAGACGAATTCTCCACAAAACAGTTGCATTTTCAACTTGGAAATACTAATTTTCAACACAAAATGTAATAGTTGATATTTAAACCAAACAAATATTTTAATTTTCAATAAAAAATCGTTAATTATAACCAAAAAGGCGAATTTTTAATCAAATACTTGAATTCTCAAGTAACACAGATTAATTTTCCACCATATGGATTTTTCACCAGAAAGGCAAATTTTGAACAAAATACATCAATATTTAACTAAATATTTGAATTTTCTAACAAAAAGACGAATTTTAAACGAATTACATAGATTTGCAACTAAATATTTTGAACAATGGATGTGATGTTAGTCCAAATTTTATTTGATTAATTTTTAGTTTATATTTTTTGTTTCTAGAAATGTTTAAATAATTAGTTGAGTTTTCAAACTAAAAAAAAAAAAAAAATTTAAAAAGGTGTAATAGTTGATACTTAAACCAAGAAAGATGTTAATTTTCCATACAAAAAAAATGAATATAACCAAACAAGACGAATTTTCAACAAAATACTTGAACTATCATCTAAGAAAGATTAATTTTCAACCATACAATTGAATTTTCAATCAAAAAAATGTATTTTCTACCAAAAAAAGGACGAATGGTCAACCTACTACAAATATATTCTACCAAATAGTTTGAATTGTCAAACTGAAGATCAATTTTATACCAGAAAAGATGAATTTTCAACAAAGTACATAAACACATTTTTCACAAGAAATACGAATTTTCAATAAAATACATACATTTTTAGCCAAATAGTTGAATTTTCTACCAAAAAGACGAATTTTCGACAAATTACATAAATTTTCAACTAAATATTTAGAACATTGGATGTGATGTTAGTCCAAATTTTATTTGGATAATCTTTAGTTTATATTTTTTTCATTTCTAACATTTTTAAAATAAATAGTTGATATTTTATACTGAAAAAGATCTATTACAAACTAAAAATGGTCTAGTTAAATTGTTATTGTGGAGAATTAATTTGCAATTTAAAATAACGAATTTTCTATAGAACAGCTTAATTTTGTAACAAATTTTGAAAGCTTCTGTTTTAACATTTTTTTAATTTAAAATTATCCATTTTTCAAAGCTTTTATTAAGAAATGATTAAAGTTCAATTCCTTTCCATTCCATTCGAAATATTGTCCTTTTTTCAAAATGTTACCTTTTCTAAAATATTTTGAACTGAAACGTTTTCAATTTCAAACTGTCAAATTTTAATCTTTTCGAATTTAAATTGAATAAAATACAAAAATATAAATGATTCAATTTTGAATGCCTTTAATCAGAAATAATGCAATTGTCATTCCTCTGTATTTTATATGATCTATTTTTGAAAATTCTAATCGAGAAATATTCCATTTTTAATGTTTTGAAATTGTCCTCTTTTGAAATTTTAATCTGAAATCATTCAATTTCGAGATTTTTGAATTCATACTAAATTTGTTAAATTCTGAACGCTTTGAATTAAAAATGAGACAATTTCATCTTCTTCCTAAAGAAATTTTACAAATTTAAAAATTTGTTGTTTGAAGGTTTTGAATTTCTAAAGCTTCTATTTTAACATTTAAAAAACTGTAATTATCAAATTTTAAATGCTTTTATTCAGAAATGATGCGAGTTCAATTCCTTTTCATTCCATCCGAAATATTGTCCCTTTTTCAAAATTTTACCTGTCTATAATATTTTGAATTGGAACGTTTTCAATTAAAAATCATTTCATATATTTTCCTTAAATTTCAAACGCTTTCAATTCGCTTAAAAAGATTACAAATAATTTTGTAATGGATTTCAGTAATTTAATGGGAGTTTAAGGGATTTGAAATATTTTAGGGTATTTTAAAAGATTCCAAGGCATTTTCATGATTTCAAAGATTCAAAGATTTAAAGAGATTTTCAAATATGTTTTGCAATTCATTTGGAATTCACCCTGAATTCTAATTAGTTGATCCTCAATTCTTTTAAATTCTTTTGAATTCTTTTAAATTTCCTCAATTTTACTGAATTCAATGGATTCTCAAAAAGTTTTTGTTTAATTCATCTTGCAGTCTTTTAAACTCACCTTTAATCCGTGGACACTTGATCAAAATGTTTTGAATGCCCTTTTCATTTTTCTAAACCCACTTCAAACTTAATCAGTTCAGTGCATTTTTTCATATTTTTGAATTATTTTCAATTCACTTGATTGCTTTTTAAATTTAACTTGATTTTTTTATGAATTTCATCGAATTCTTCTCATTTCCCTTGAATTCCACTGAATCAACTCAAGTTTTATTGAAATTAATGGAATTTTATCGGGTTTTAAAATTATTTGTACATAATTCATTTGAATTCTTTTTAATTAGTTTGTGGTTGTTAGTCACTTTTTTGGTTATAAATAAATAGGGTTTCAAAGGTTTTAAGAGATTTGAAATTTTTTGTTGGAATTCACTCTGAATTTTTATTAATCTGCCCTGAATTCTTTGAA
>CAKNXH010057438.1:48642-60849 GCA_932178445.1 Andricus quercusramuli
AAATTCTTTGGAATTCACTCTGAATTTTTATTAATCTGCCCTGAATTGTTTGAAATTCTTTGGAATTCACTTGCATTTTTTAATTCACTTGAATTCTACGAAATTAACTCATTTCAACTTAAATCAATGCATTTTTTTGTTGAATTTTTAAAAGTATTTATTTAATTGATCCTGAAGTATTTTAACCTCACCTAGAATTCTGAACCATTTCATCATATTCTTTTGAATTCCCTTGAATTTTCCTGAGCTTATTTCAGTTACTGAATTCAATTAAGTTTTTTCATATTCTTAAATTGTTTTAAATTCGTTTGAATTAATTACAAATCACCTTGAATTTGTATGAATTTCATCGAATTCTTCTCATTTCCCTTGAGTTCCACTGAATCAACTCAAATATTACTGAAATCAATGGAATTTTATCGGTTTTTAACATTATTTCTTATTCATTTGAATTCTTTTAAATTATTTTGTAGTCATTAGTCACTTTTTTGGTTATAAATTAATAGGGTTTCAAAGATTTTAAGAGATTTGAAATTTTTTGTTAGAATTCACCCTGAATTTGTATTAATTTGCCTGAATTCTTTTAAATTCTTTGGAATTCACTTGCATTTTTTCAGTTCACTTGAATTCTACTAAATTAACTCAATTTAACTTAATTCAATGGATTTTTTTTTTAATTTTTAAAAGTTTCTATTTAATTAATCCTGAAGTATTTTAACCTCACCTAGAATTCTGAACTATTTCATCATATTCTTTGGAATTCCCTTGAATTTTTCTGAGCTTTTTCCAGAGTTACTGAATTCAATTAATTTTTCTTCATATTTTTAAATTCGTTTGAATTAATTACAAATCACCTTGAATTTTTCTGAATTTCATCTGATTTTTCTCATTTACCTTCAATTCTCTTAAATTCATTCCAATTTCACGGAAATCAATGGATTTTTTTTATTTATTTTAAAAATGTTTCCAATCAATTTTAATTCTTTCGAATTTAACTTGAATTGCTCTGAAATCTTATGAATTTATCCTGAATTTTTTACCCTTTGAATGTGAAAAAAGTACCCTATGAGCGTGACAAAAATTAGACTTTTAATTAATTATAATTTAAAAGACATGTTTTTAAGAAACAGGTAAATATTAAAATTTGCTTAATTCATTAATTTAATATTTAAATTTATTTGTATAATAAATTAAAATTTTTATTGGCCCCAATGTTTTATTCCATAGGGACTGTGAGGCCTGTAATCCGCTCTCTAGTAATTAATGACCGATTTTAATCAATATTTTTTATTTTTCAGGTGGGTACAACGGTCACACATTTTTAAGTATAGTAGAAATTTACGATCCTGCCAAAGATCAGTGGGAACTGGGTGTTCCAATGACATCCGGTCGATCGGGACACGCCAGTGCAGTATCGTATTGCAGTATATACAATACTGCACCTGAAGCGCCATCGTGACATTATTCATCGTAAGATTCTAGTTTTCGTCAACATTCGTTTACTAAGTTTCTATTCAAATCGGAACCGAATTAATAGGAAATGCAGTGCTCTCACTTCCGAGGCAAATATCTGTGGAGAAACTGAATCTACGAGATTCAAAGAAGAACTGTTCGGAAGTTTAGAAAATTTCCCGTCGAATTTTCAAATCTTGGGTCAACTTTTCGACAAATTTAGAAAAGTGCTTCTTAAGTTTGGAAAAATGATAAAATCAGGATTATGTGCATTGGAATCGAAGAAAAGTGGACAGAAGCGAAACTAAAACGTAGATTCAACGTAAAATTCAAGATGGGTTAGGGTAAAGGGCCCAATAGGGTTGTTTCGCAATTTTAGGTAAACTTTATAAAAAAAAAAATTCTGTCTCAAGCAATTTTTGAATTAAAATGTAAAATTAACATGAAAAGAAAATTTTGGTATTTCATAGTATCTATTATTTAAAATAATAGGAAATCTTAGCTTCAGAATTAATATGAAATATTTTTGTACAATAAGTAGGCAGTCAAATTTTCGAAAAAATCGACTTTTTCCATTTCCGTTTTGTGAACTGAAAAGTACATTTATTCAATTCTTTTACCAAATTATGTAAATATTACATTTTTAACACTTGATTTTAATAAACAATTCATTTTCTCTTAAGTTTTTAATAGTTCAAAATGTAATTTTCAATTTTCATCATTTTTAAACTGTTCAAATTATAATGATTTTCGTTTTAAAATACCAATTTTCGATTAAAAACGCCAATGTAACTTAAAATAGTTAAAGAATTGCAACTATTCTTTGAAAACACGCTAAAATAACCGAAAATTGTTAGAAAGTTTTGAATCTTTTCTGAAATCTAATTAATTAATTTTTTATTTGAAATTGTCGTATTCTGTTTATAAATTTTTAGTTAAACGTTTTATTATTTGGTTGAATTTTCAATAATTTTGTTAAAAGATCATCCGTTTTGGTTGAATATTCGTCTTTTTGAATTGAGAATTCAACTGAAATCTTTCTTGTATGAAAATTCAACTATTTTTTTTAATTGGTCTGTTTGGTTCAATGATGTATCTGTTTTAGTACAAATTTTATATTTTTTAGATAAAATTGCAACTGTACGTTTTAAAAGTAAAATCTTTTTTTCGTTGAGGATTCAATTATTTTTTTCAAAGTTCATCTTTTTGATTGAATTTAACTGTTTTTTCATTCCAAGTTAAAATCTTTTTTATTGAAATATCTACTATTACGTTATTTTAGGAAAAGTATATCTTTGGTGAAAATTCAACTACTTGGTTAAAATTTAAATCGCATTGTTAAAAAATTAATTTTTTTTGTAGATTCATCATTTTACTTGTAAATTCATCTGTTTGGTTGAAAATTCTTTTTTTTTTTTGTTAAAAATTAATTTTTTAACTGAAAATTTACTTATTTCAGTTGACTACTTGGATAAAAGCTGACCTAGTTTGTTAAACATTTATTTTTTGGTTGAAAATGTAACTATTTTGATGAAAACTCATTTTTTTCTGTTAAGAATTAATTTTTGTAACTGAAAATCTAGCTTTTCGATTTCTGATTAAAAATTGATATTTTTTATTTCAAAATTTAAAATTCATCTCTCATGGTATAAATTTCAACTGTTTGCTTGATGTATCAAATTCCTTATAGAGAATTTATCATTTTATAGGTTGAAAATTAAACTGTTTGATAAAAAAACAACTATTTCGTTGAAAATTCATTTATTTTCTTCAAAATGTAACTGTCTTCGAAAAAAATCGTTTCTTTGGCTACCGAGTTTAAATATTTGGTTGAAAATGCAACTGTTTTTGTTTGAAGTTTTAAATAAAAAAATTTGGATCAAAAATTGGACCATTTGGTTGAAAATTTATCGTTGTAGGATGATAATTCAACAATTTGGTTCAAAGTTCAAATATTTTAATAAAAAATCGTATTTTTTTGCCTCAAAGTTGAAGTATTTGCTGGTAAATGCAAGTGTTTGGTTAAAAATTATTTTTTTTTGTTGAAGCTTAATCTTCTTTTTTTTGAAAATTCAATTATTTGGTTAAAAATTCAATTATTTTGTTGAAAATTTAAGTAATTTGTGAAAAAGTCAGATTTTTTGTTCGAAAAATCAATAGTGTTGATCATTTATCTATTTGAACATAAAATTTGTCCTGTTGGATTAAAATACCATTTTTTTCAACTCTCTTTTAAAAATTCAACTGTTGGTTGCAAATTCAGCTGTTTTTTTAATGAAGTTTTGAATTGCACTTTTTTGTATCAAAAATTTGTTAAAAATTATTTTTTTGGTTAAAAATTCAACTATTTTGTCGAAAATTTAATTATTTTGTTGAAAATTCAAGTATTTTGTTAAAAAGTCATCCTTTTGGTCGAAAATACAAGTTTTGTTGACCATTCGTCTATTTGGGCAAAAAAACTATCTTTTTTGATTAAAAATTCATATTTTTTGTGGAAACTTCAACTCTTCTCTAAAATGTTCAATTTTCTGGTTGAAAATTCAATTGTTTTTGGTTGAATTTTAATCTTTTTTATTTGAAATTCGAACATTTGGTTGTAAAATTATCTTTGTAGGTTGAAAATTCAGCAATTTCATAAAAAATGTAATTATTTTGTTGAAAGGTTATCTTTTTTGGTCGGAAATTTGTCTTTTGTGATTAAAAATTCATATTTTATGCTAGAAAAGTCATCTTTTTTGATTGAAATAAATAAATTTCAAATTGTTCAATTTTAATCTGAAATTGTTTAATTCCGTTTATAAAAGATTCTTGAATGCCAACATTTTTTTACAAGATTAGAATGCTGTTCTCTAAATATTAATGTTCAGGGAAAAATAATCGAAAAGTCCGGGAATTTTAAAGTGAAATTCTTCGGCCACCCTGTAAAATTATTGAACAAAATGCCAAAAATATTAATTGGAAAATTGATATTTGACTTTGAAAACAACCCTATAAAATATTAATCTTATTCTTTTAGTGGAAGACAATCAATTTGTCTCAAATAGGCTTTTGAAATTTAAATCATAAAAATTCCGTGTTCAATTGGTTCCTTTACCCTAATGCCAATATTCTTTGCGTTACAGACGGAATATAATAAAAAACCTTCGGCATGGAACGCTGTGAGGGAAGGTTATGAAAGATAAACTCATTTATTTTTCGTATTATATGAGAAACGTTGTTATTATGTTGAAGAAAGTTGAAGAAAGTTAGTTTTTAGTTTATTTTTATATTTCGTAGTGAAATTTGACTAATGCTAAAACCAGAAACATGAAAAACCATTACCTTTATTTACAAACAGAATGATTTAGTGATATTATGTACGAGAATGTGCGCATGTTTCTAATAGTGATTTTGTAACAGTGATTTGTATGACAGTAGATTTGTAGGTTCATGTATGTAATAATTCATAACTCTGCCATTTTTCATTCAATTTCTAATTTTTTGTTTTGTTCAAAAGTAGAAAAACACACCTCATTAAAAACAGATTGTTCATTTTATTACGGTAGAAAATCACGAAGCTAAAGTCGAAAATATTTCAAAGTTACTCATTTATTCCCGACTTTTTTCAACTTTAACTTTTGCACAGCTGAAAATTATTTTTTTCGTTTTGATTAAAAATTAATGTTTTTAATAGGATATTTAACTATTAAAGTTGAAGATTCAACATTTTTGCTGAAAATTCATCTACTTTGTTGAAAACTTATTTTTTATTTGTTAAAAAATTAACTTTTTTAGCTGAAAATGTACCTATTACATTTTTGGTTAAAAATTGATTTCTTTTAAATTGAAAATAACTACTTGCATAAAAGTTGAACCACTTTGTTAAAAAAGTTTTGTTTGGTTTGAATGTTTATCTCTTGGGTTAAAAATGTAACAATTTTGTTGAAAATCCGTTTTTTGTATTTCAGATTATTTTATTTTTACCAAAAAATGTAACTTCTACATTTTTTGCTGTAGATTAATCTTTTTTAGTTGAAATTTTGGCTTTATTGGCAGAAAACTTATCTTTTTGGTTGAAATTTCCTCTTTTGATTAAAATTGCAACTACTTGTTTGAAAATTAACTTTTTTGTTGAAAATTTATCTCCTTAGTTTAAAATTTAAAAATTTTATTGGAAACTTATTTTTTAAAGTGAAAATGTATCTTTTTTAGTTGAAAATTCAACTATTTATTTGAAAATTAATGTATTTCGTAAAAAAATGGTCTTTTTTGGTAGAAAGTTAATCTTCTTGGCCGATAGTTCGCCCCTTTGTTTGAGAATTCATTTTTTTTAGTTGAAAATTCAAATATCTGGTTTAAAAGAATCCTTTATTATGTTGAAAATCCAACTCTTTGGTTAAAAATTCAATTATTTTGTTTAATATTTTTTGTCTTGAAATTCGACGATTTGATTGAAAATTCATCTTTGTAGGTAGAAAATTCCAGTATTTGATAAAAAATTAAACTTTTTTGTTGAAAATTCAAGTATCTTGTTAAACATTTGTCTATTCGAACAGAAAATTCATCCTTTTGGATTGAAAATTCAATTATTCGATTAAAAATGCAACTGTTTTTTGTTGAAGATTACTATTTTTTGTTTGAAAACTTCTCAACTTGAAAGGAGGGAAATCGAAAAAGTTAACAATTTTTTTTTAAAGGGGTAATTTTTAATATAAACCATTTTTTACATGAAAGACATGAAATTTAGAAATTATACCATTTTGTAACTTGTAAAGGGGAAAATTGTTCAAATAAATAATTTTTTGAGATGAAAGGAGGACAAATTTTAAGAAGTAAACAATTTTTCGATTTAAAATTTAAACTTTTTTGGATTTGAAAACGGGGAAACTTTTCGTTAAAAATCAAAGTTTCTTCTAAAAAATTCAATTATTTAGTTAAAAATTCACCTTTATAGGTTGACAATTTTTTATAGGATGAAAATTAAACTATTTAGTTAGAAAATCGTCGTTTTTGGTGGAAAATTCAACTCTTGTGTTGAAAATTCATCCTTTTGGATTAAAAAGTACATCTTTTATTGTAGAAAAGTCCTTTTTTATTGAAATTAATGAATAAATAATTTTTTATTTTAATTTGATTTTTTTTCACGGAATTCACGGAATTAAATTCACTTTGATTATTTCAGCAGCAAAAAATAATTGGATTTCAAAAAAAAAAAATTCGAAAAATGGTCGATTGTAGCTTCGTGATTTTTCACCGTGATAAAATGAACAATCAGCAAAAAACGTGTTTTTGTTTATAAAATCAGATTTTTGGGATGTATGAGAAAATTCGCATGTGATACTTTTTTTATTTCCAAAAAAGGTGGATGGAAAAATTGATTTTTTCATCCTGGAAAACCTGAAAAAGTCCTGTAATTTTTTTTTTAAGAAACGCTAGACACCCTGTTTGTAGATACTTGTGACCAATTGACCAAGACCGCGTCTGCTTCTGATTCTCTTCGAATCATCAACATTCTAGAATTCAGAAATCATATAATATGCAGGGTTTTGGGTACATTTTATCATCAAAATGTTGAATAATGTCAAATCTTCAGCGACACGTCAAGTCAGATAGTTTACATCCAAACTGTTGCGCAAAATTTATGATTAAGTAGTAGAAAAATTGATACGTCATTAGAAAATTTTTAGAAACTAGTCCTACTAAATTTCAATATGAGTATGCCCTGCAAAATAGTTTCGAAGATATTAGTATTTTAAGAAATTGGGACGAAACTATCTGTTGTAAATACATCGATATTTTCCTACAGAACCATTGTAGTCATTCGACGCAGATTTTTATACATATTTTTAAGACTGTATAATGTTTCCAACAAATTCAATCATTTTTGTAGGTGGAACCTCCTTGCAGTGGATAATTCAACCTACAGTGGGTAATCATTAATTAAGAGCACAAATAAAAGGAAAATAATAAATTTTCAATTTTAATTTATTAACGTGTATAGTGTATTAACTATTAATTAAATTCAATTAATTATTTTAGATAGATTAGTATTTTTTATTAATGATTATCCACTGTAGGTTGCATTATCCACTGTAGGGAGGTTTCCCTTGTGTCCAAATGAAAAGGGTCCAGGTTGTCGGTATGAATTTTATTTTTTCTTCGAACTTAAAATTAATCCACACAAAAAATTCTCAATTTCGACATTGACTCACGAAAACGTTTATAATTCCTAAATTAAATGCGACAATCTGGTTTTATTTCCATTCGGACGTAGGGGAGACCACCCTAAAGTGGATAATGAATCTATAGTATATAATCATTAATAAAAGCACAAATATATGTAAAATAATTAATCCTAATTTTTATTTATTAATACGTATAGTTTCCTAACTATTAATTAAATTTATTAATTTTACACACATTAGTATTTCAAATTAGTGATTATCTGCTGTAGGTTCATCATCTATTGTAGGATCGTCTCCCCTTCACTTTTTTGTAAAGGTATACTGAATTGTGTAATGGCGATAAAAAATTGTTGAAAAAAATATTCATTAATGTACCCAAATCTTGCGGAGGAATTGGTACCTAATTTATTATATTATTAGATTATTACACATAGTTAAATTTTATAATTTAGCTTCTTCAGCAGATGTAAATTTTCCTTTGGAAAGGAAGTAACATTAAGCCTTCCTGTTCTCTCATGCATAAAGGGATTACAAATGATATTTTACTTTTTTTATTTATTACCTTTTATTTATTAGATCTTTTTTTGTTTATTTAAAAAAAAAATTAGTATCATCAATAGCGCGCTATGCGCGCGTGTAATTTTTTGATTTGGGGAAAAAATAATTAATACAAAATAAAACTTTGGAATAACTATTTTTTTTAGCCTTATTTGCTGATTTGTTTTTAGGGTTATACATAATTTTCCTAACATTCTTGATAAAATTCAAAAAGATTTTTGAAATTTTCAGATATGTCAAATCAAAATTTCTAAAGAATAGTTAATTTTCATCCAAATATTTTATTAACAAAAAAAAATATCACTGAAAAATTTAATAGTTGATATTTCAATCCAAAAAAATTTTAATTCGAAATCAAAAACAGTTGATATTTCAATCCAAAAACATTTTATTTGAAATAAAAAACAGTTGAATTCGACCAAAAAAGCTACGAAATGATTTAATTTTTTAACCCAAAAATATGAATTTTCAACAAAAAAGTTTATTTTCAACGAAATAGTTCAATTTTCAACCAAATACATGAATTTTCTACTGAAAAATATGAATTTGCTACTAAAATAATGAATTTACAATTTAAAAAATGAATTTGAGAAAGTAGATGATTTTCCAACCAAATTGTTGAATTTTCAACCAAACAAGTTAATTTTTGAACAAAAAGGCGAATTCTAAACTAAAAGAGATTTTTCATGTCAAGAAAGAAAAAAAATGTAGGAAAATTATAATTTGAAGAGAAAAATAATTTTTAATAGAAAATAAAAATTTTGAATAACTATTTATTGTTTAAGTTTATTTGCTTTAAGGCTGCGTAATCATAATTTTCTTAGGTTTCTCAAGTAAAATTCAGAAAGATTTTTGAAGATTTAAGATATGTCGATATGTTTTTTTTTTATTTTGATTGGAAAAAAATTCAAAATATTTTATATTTTGAAATATTTTTTAATCTTCTCTTAAAATTTATTTGAAAAAATTAAGAATCATTTTATATATTCCCAGGAATCTTAAGAAACATTTTTTATTATCTTGAAATCTTCCAGAATGTTTAAAAAACTTCAACACTTTATTTTGAAATCTTCAAAAATCTACGCTTTGTTTTAAGGTTTTTGAAATCTTCTTAAATTGTAAATTATTTTTGAATTTGTTAAAAAACTTCTAAATAACTCTTAAAATGATTCAAAAAATCTACAATTTCTTTTAAATTGGGCCCAATCTTTTAAGGTTTAAAATTATTTTTATATCTATTTGAAATTTTCGAAAATCTTCATTTTGTTTAAAATTGGTTGAAATCTGTTCCAATTTCAAAATATTTTTGAATCGTGTAAAAACTTCTACAAATTTTAATTAGTAGGTAATAGTTGAATGTTCAACCAAAAAAGACGAATTTTCAACTAAAAAAAAAATTCAGTCGAAAAGAAAATTGTAGGCAAATTATAATTTCAAGGGAACAGTAATTTTTAATGCAAAAAATTTTCTAATGACTATTTATTATCGAAAAAGTATCGAAAAAGTATCTTAAAAATTTATGACATTTTTTTACTTTGCAATATTTTACCAAATTTCAGAAAAAATTTCAGTGTGAAAAAGATTTCGAAATCTTCTAAAATCTGCATTTATTAATTTAATGCATTCTTGCAGTCTTTTCAAATTTTTTAATTAATTTCGAAAATTTTCAAGAACTTCTAAATATACTTTTAAATGATTCGAATTTTTGCTAAAACTTTGACAAAATTCTACAAAATAAAAAAAATTTCCTGAAAATCTTCTAGATTAATATTTCATACTTTTGAAAATCAGTTTGAGTATTTTAAAATCTTTTCAAATATTCTCTTAAAATAAATTTTGTCAAATAAAAAACTATTCAAAGTTTTCCCAGAAATCTTGAAAACATTTTTGTATTCTCTTGAAACCTTTCAAAATTCTTGAATTGCTTTAAAGTTTTTTGTTCCAAATCTTTAAAAAACTACATTTTTTAAAAATGTGTTAAAATCATTTTAAGTTTAAAATTATTTTTGTATTTTTTAAGATCTTCGAAAATCCTTTGTAATGTATTAACATCCTTTTAAATATTCTCTCAAAATTAATTTTTCAGGATGAAGAATCACTTTCGAAATAATTCAAAGTTGTCTTAATATTTTTTTTAATCCTTGAAAAATTAAATTTTTTTTAAATTTTCCAGAATCATTTTCCACATGTTTTGGAATCTTCAAAGCTCAAAATTAATGTTTCAAAATAAACTTAAATAAAATAAATTTTTTTAATTTTATGAATAATATTTAGAAACATTCAAAAATAACTTTTGTCATCTATCTAAATTTTTATTAATAGATCATATTATGAAGAGAATCCTTTTGTTATTTTAGAAAAATTTGGTAATAAAGTTAAGAACAGATTTGCTGCTTTATTATTAATGAATCACAGTTTCAATTTTCTCTTTTAAAAATAAATTTTTAGATTTAAAATTCTTCATTTGGAAATTGCGATTTACAAAATTCCAGAAAATTCAAAAAACTTATTGAAAACAGCTATTTAAAATTCTGATATAGCAATCTTGTTTTGTATTCTTTTTTTTAATGTTTAATTTTCAGTCTAATATCTAAAATTGTCCGATTTTTAGTTGAAGTTTTATAAAAATGGAACATTTGAAATTGAAAAATATTTGAATGGAAAATCTCAAGAATGAACAATAATTATTCAAGTTTAAACGATTTTATTTAGAAATTATGCACTTTCAATTAAAAATTATGAATTACTAATTATTGTTTCAAAATTTTTTTTAATTTAATATTTAAAAATTTGCTCAATGAAGGATTTTTAAATTGTTTATATTTTTAGTGTTAAAAAAATAAAAGTCTAGGGACGTGAAAGTGCGCGTGTACTTACTGCTAGTTTACAATAAATAATAATTTCAAATGCATGATCATTTATGAAATTAAAAAAAATATTTTCATGAAAAAATTATAACTTAATTTAGAGTAAAAATTATTATTTTGTCAAACATCAAAATAAAATCATCATTCCAATCTTCACTCAATACGTCTATTAGATGTTTAAAGAACTATTTTCTTTAATTTTGCAAGTATTTTATAACATATACATAAAATTGTATCTTTAATCATTTTAAATAACCGCGCAATTTACAGCCAATGAGGAGACCGGAGATACGCATGCGTAGTAGCGTAGGTGCTGTCATTTCGTAGCCTGTCGCTGTCAGTGCTTGTCACTGTCACGGATCAGCAAAAAAATATTTATTATTAAACCATTAAAAAAAGTTTAGAAATAATAAAAATGGAGCCGATGGGACAAGAAGTGTCCTCAAATACTATCTTAGGAATTGGTAAGTTTATTATGATTTGTTATAATTAACAGTTCTCATCAGATGTTTAGCTAAATAATAGAGGTTATGCAGTCTTTTTTTAAATATAATATAAATAAAATAATAAATCTAGTTACTGGTAGAAAAATGTACCTGAAGTTTTAGGCATTCAAACGGATGGAATGTGTTATTTCGCTGAAACATTGCTTCAAATACGAAAGAAAAGTATGTTAGAGTAGTTTCCTTAGGAATAATTTTTTAAAAATAAATCAAAAACCCAGGACAAATTTGTATTTTGTCCGGCTATCAGATTTTCTGGAAATATTTGTGACGAATATTTATGATATTTATCTTAGTCATACGCGTATTATTCACGAAGTAGTTTTTATTATTCACTTCGTGGTATTATTTTATGTTATCGCAAACATAACCTATATTACAGACAAGCCGTCCGTCAATTACGTTGCCAAATTTAGACTATTTTTGCGCCCCCCCCCCCCCCCCCTGAAAGTAACAGTTCAAAATTATCTCAAAACAAGGGAAATATATTACGTTTTCAAGAAAATAGTTGAATTTGCAACCGAAAAAGGTTTTCTACCTAAACAGATGAATTTTCAACCCAAAAAGATGAATTAAACAAAAAAATTAGCAACCAAACAATTGCATTAATAACCGCGGTAAGGTCTCAGTTCACCCAAATTTTGTTTCTCCCAAAATTTATTT